>JAVQJG010154968.1:0-15278 GCA_036024015.1 Craterocephalus amniculus
ATTCTATATATTTTTGATAATAACTTTGGGGTATTAAGATTTTTGAATTCTTCTATCCTCACTGGGAGCTGTAATTCCAATTGTACAGGAGTGTACTTCCTACATATAATAGATTTGAGTTGGTGGTATTCTAAGAAGAATGTCTTTCATTTTTGGACAGACTGATTAATCCACGTGTGCCTGACCTCATTAAATGGCCGGACACACCTGGATTAATCAGTTCATCCAGTAATGGAAGACAGGACACAAAGAAGCAGCCCCGAGTTCAGGAAGTAGTTGAGCTGTGCATAGAGCCCATTGGAGTATCTCCTTTTTTGTTGCAAAAGGTGTTTTATTTGAGTCATGACGGTGTCCTTTCTTACCCAGTGGACTCACTATTTTTTTAAACTGTATCTTCAAAATCAAAGCCTGGATGTCAAGCAATGTCTTCCAATTTGATCAAAGAGAGATAATACAACCTATTGATTAGAAATTCAGTGGCTGGGGGGGGGGGCATGTGTGTGGATGTTTGATTAACTCTGATTCTTAACTAAGGCTCATGGGTAAACAGCTTTGTATTCTGTGTTTGTGTGTTCCCAAAACTGTCCATGTCTATCTGAGGAACACAGACTAATGCTTTCATATGTTGCAGCTTCATCTGTTGATATGTTTTCTACCTGAGAATCTAACCAGTTAGATACACTGGAGACAAAAATGCTGCCCTAGTGTTGACTTGAAGAGCACAGCTTATTTCTATTTTACAGCCACTGTTGTTAACAGAAGCATTACTTTCCTGTTAGTTGTCATTTCTTATTTCTTATATTTGTACCTTTTTGAAAGTATGTATATTTATGAGCCTGAAAGGACAGTCAAGGCAGGCCTGCACTACATCTTTTGCTCTACATGTAAAGAATAGGTACACATCTTAAGAAACCACAGCAGACAATCATCAGGAGCACTTGAGAGAAGAAAAACAGTTTTGTTGTAGTATTGATCCTGATTTAATTTCAAATATGATCATATTCAAAAAATTAATTAATGAATTATTTTCCCTCTAGATAAATGATTCCCTTTTTGGGATTATTGAGGTATTACTTAGTTTTACTTTATAAAATTGATCTCTTTATTATATTAATGATTCTTATTACACATACAACAATATCTTTTGTCAAGCTTTTATTCTTAATTTAATTTAATTCTTATCTTATTTTTTACTAGCTTAATCTATTCTGATTTTATATGTTTATTTTTTCCTGAGTGAAATTATTCCATGAGTTTCTGTAAATTTCTGTGTCTGGTCAATTATTTCTGTAGCAATTTTGGGTAAATGATGATTTATAAATAAAGCTTTACAGATTAATTGATTAGTCTTTTGTGTTGATTTGGAGTTTAGATCAACTTGTTCTCTAAGCAACTAAACCGCTCTCTAAAGTGTTTGTTTGCGATTTGTTTACTTTCTGCCTGTTTTGCTGTGTTCAGGTTGCCCTGCTGGATGTAGACATCTGCGGTCCATCCATTCCCAGGATCATGGGCTTAGAGGGAGAACAGGTTGGTTGTCCCCACAGTTAACACTCACCTTTTTTAAGTCCACCTGTCCTCACACATTCCTCATCATTTACACAGCTGTGTTGTTTGTAACAAGCTGGACTCACAAAGTCCACACAAGCAAGACAACAGCGTGTCCTACCTTGACATTTGTTGTCTCTTGTATCCCGTAGGTTCACCAGAGTGGCTCGGGCTGGTCCCCTGTGGTGCGTCACTTCAAATAAAGATGAATTATTTAATGCTTTTTTTAAAAGAATGAAAGTAATATAAAATAAATCAAAATGTTTTGTAGTATGTTGATGACAACCTGGCAGTGATGTCGATTGGCTTCCTACTGAGTAGCCCTGACGATGCTGTGATCTGGAGAGGACCCAAGAAGAATGGTGCGGTCAAGTGTTTAATGTCGATTGTCCAGTTTCAAATGGTCATAACCCGACAATCTGTGTGACGTTTGCCTCCAAACAGGGATGATCAAGCAGTTTTTACGGGATGTAGACTGGGGCGAGCTGGATTTCCTCATAGTGGACACACCGCCGGGCACCTCGGATGAACATCTGTCAATTGTGCAATACTTAAGCTCCACCAATGTTGATGGGGCGGTTATCATCACCACCCCCCAGGTATAACAACTGATACATAAAGCTGGTTAGACGGTTGAAAACACCTACACATTCAGGGTAATATATCATTTCACCTTGAATGAACTATATTGTTGAGCAGAGCCTCATGAGCTAAGACATGAGTAATTTTAGAAGAACTGGCAATCTGGACTGTTGACGTTTGGCTCAGCTGATGACAACAAACTCTTTGGGGAAATTCCACCTTAAAATGATGTTTGTATCCGCTTCACTCTAGTTGATGAACTTCTGTTTTGTTTTAGCCCCAAATCAGATTTTTAACTTCCTGGAGTTTGTTTGGCCAGAAGTTTATGTGTAACCTGTTTAGTTATGTAATGTGACACTGAAACCACAATAATAACATACAGGAAATTAGACCTGCACAAATAACCTTCGGTTAGTTAGAGTGCATTTATCCAGTAGATATGAATGCACCTTAAGTGCTCTATTAGAATCTATACCTGCTTTGTGAGAAACACCCACTTGTATGTATAGACTCCAAGCTTATATGGCTTTAAAAAACACAGAAAGTATGACATTTCGTGTCTTTTCGGTCATTTTTCCTCTTTCATAACACCAACCACCAAGTTACCTTTGCAATCAGGTATAACTTATAAGGATAACTTCTCTCAGAAATGAGCAACACAGTTAACATGTTAGTCATGCCCCTCTAAAATGCAGCAAATTCCACTGCAAATTCTCTCTTTGAGATCCCAGGCTTGCCAAGTGTGCGTCACTCACTGAAGTATGACTTGAACTGGTTGGCACTTAAATCATAAACAGACAGAATGAGATTCTAGAGGCAGAAGTAATCTCACATCTCCACATTCAGTGACCTGGAGTTAGGTCCACTCTAGGTCTCTGATCTCCCCGCAGAGACCTAGAGTGCTTCCAAAATTGAGAAAAATTTAACCCGATTGTACCTTTGTGGGTATGCTGCACATGTTGGAGTGACCAACACAACCACACTGGTTGACTTGCAACAAATGCCAGCTAAGGAGTTCCCACAGCACAATGTGACCACCATCTATACGCAGACAAAGCTGTTATATAGATCCTCCACGTGCTGCTGTGGTCTCTGACAGTGTAAACTAAATAATGTGTAAAAAGATGAAGAACTCATTTAAGACATAAGTTGCGATTATAAGGCTTTTACACAATTATAAATTCCGATGGGATGGGATCAGATTGGAAATATGTTGAACAGCAAATAAAAATGTTATCGAATAATGCAGATTAATCATAAACCAATAAAAAGTTGTGCCAGCGTGGCACAGCATGACATGGCAGCAATAGATAAATACTTTATTAATCCCCCTAGGGGGAAATTATTGTGACTAGTGACCCATATAAACCTTAAAACACAGCATGTTTGATTCGATATTAGTGAAAGAAATAAATTGTTGGCTGATGCATTGAAAAAGTAAAAAAAAATAAAAAAAGAAACAGCTGGTCATAAAAAAAACAATGTGGATTTAGATGTATTTTCTTTTAAATATTTCCTTTTTATAAAATCTAGTTATAATTTACACATCTGTCTGTAAAATTAATTTAACATAGAGACGTATAAACATTGTACTTTCAGTCTTTAATCTTGAAGTGATCTAGTTTGATAAGAATGTTTTTTACACAGCTTACAGTAAGCGACACACCTGTAATTACATAATAGAAAAGAAAAGCATAAATCGAAAAAGTTGGAGCCAGTTTTCTGCGTCAGTGCAGAGACATTGCCCCGGTAATTCTGCACCAGATGTTACAGAAGATATAAAATAAAACCAGGAATCTTTTCTCCTCAGTTGAAGGTTGAGATTCTTAAAATGTTAAATAATAATTAACTGGAATTCAGTGGAGTTTGTCTCCTACTGTTTCTGTCATAGTGGTAATCTTGGTACTGTGACAACAAAGCTCATTTTCCCAGAACAATCTGCTTTTAGTTGCTTCTGTGTCCCCCAAAATCACTTTTTTTATTTTTAGCTGCCATTTCCTGGTAATTCATTTTGCTAAGGAGCTGTGACATTAAACCAAAGGAGAAACCACTTCCTCATTCCATTAGTTCCTGCTCTGCCATAACCAACACAAAGCAGTCTGGAATTACCCTCTGAGAGAAGCCAGCGTCTCTAACACTTGGACAAGTTGGCCGTCTTTATTTATCTTAGACGTGTTTTAAAAGTCAAGCATTTCTACAGACTTAAATGTGGAAGCGGTTTTAGTCCCTGGGTTGTCTTTTCTTTCTCCCTCTGCCAACATGTTTGTGCTTCCTGTGTGTATCTCCATAGGAGGTGTCATTACAGGATGTGCGTAAAGAGATCCGGTTCTGCCAGAAGGTGAAGCTGCCAATCATCGGAGTAGTGGAGAACATGAGCGGCTTTGTGTGTCCTAAATGCAAGGTCACTGACAAATACAAATACACAAACATGACAGAAGCTCGAACCACAGATTTTCTCTCATGCATTTGCTTTAACAAAATCTGATTCTTTGTTCTTAAAGCTGCATAAAGTTCAGATGTGCTTGTTATCTGATCAACTATCCAACATGGCCGACAGACCACACACTAGGAAGAGAAACATGGCTGTTTTAATCATCTCCCATCTTTTGACTTGTATTTCTGATTTGAAAAACACTTTTGAAACGTTTTAATGGCATTTCTTTTCCCTCTGATACATTTTTAATTAGCTGAATTAATTTTCTCCTTAAAGTCCTTAAAATCATCTTCTATCCCACACAGCTGTCACAAAGACATTAAAAAGGATTAAACTTTCTCTGTGTCAAATGTCACATCAGGTTTTCCATTAATCCCATGTTCTGTTGTGCTGACATTACTTATTCTCACATGCTGGTTGGATGTTTCTGTTACTAAACTGCTGCAATATTCTACCAGTTTCACTGGCTGGCTATGTGTGATGTTAGACCACAGATCTGGGGCCTCATTTATCAACCGTGCGGACACACAGAACTGGCGTACGAGCATTTCTATGCAAAGTCTCGGGTTCATCAACTTGCACTTTACCTTTCATGCTGCGTGTTTTAAAAAAATGTGTAAATGTAAGCACGACATTTTTCAGGTGTATGCACAAAACCGAGTGGCAGAACAGGAAACTGCATCATTTCTGCAGGTGTTGCAGCATCTGAGCATCTGTCAGTTATTCTTTATGTATATTTAGTCAAAATAATAATAATTCAAACAGTATGACAAAAAAAATTGATATGGAAATTGGATTATTTTAATCTTACTAAAGGGACGAGCAACAGGTGAGAGCCAAGCATTATTTATCTGACATTAAGTATTTAAAACTCTGCGCTCTGCAGTGAGGTCATTAGACGATCAGCTGATGTGATCTCTGATATCATTTCTGAGCAGATGCAGCAGGAGATCCTGTCAGAGTTCTACGCTGATCAGGGATCTGTGTCACAGAGTTATATTAATTACTATTAAGTTGTTTTAGTTCCCTATGTGAGACAGGTTCACTGTCCATCACGAGCTGCCTTACATTATCTGTGCTGGATGCATCTTTTCACCAGACCGAAACACTCAGATCCATCTGGAACTATATGAGAGCAGTGCTGCTATGATGCTGGGAATAATGGTGGTATATGTGTGGAGTTATGTCAAATCAACTCTCCTCTGTCTCTATAAACCTGTTAAACCAGCCGATCTCCATGATAAAAATACAAGAAAGTTCTCTCGGTTCTGCTTTCCCGCACGTTTTAAAAGTGCTGCACATTTTAAAAAATTCATATTTTTCTTAATCTTACTTCAGCCCTTTAACAGTGTGATATATTTTCTTTCTTTTTTTTTTTTTTTAAAAAGGACAAAGATTTCCTCTTGATCCCAAAGTAGTTAGTTCTCTAATTTTTCCTCTGCAGCGTTTTTTTATTTGTGTGTTAGTTTCCCATTTTTTACTGAGATGTTCAGCAGAAATTCCCTCTTTCTTTCTCTCCACCACTCCGAGGAGAAACGAGAGTGGTGTCCGCGTGACTTCTAAAGGGAAGTATTGTCTCCATATATGGTTAAATGAGGGCGTTTCTGCATGCAAATGACTCGGGCACAAACAGGCTGTCTAGAACATGTGGGATTTATCAACAGCTGATTACTTATAAAACACTGGCCTATGCACAGTTGATAAATCCAAATTCTTTTGTACTTCGGACCATTATAAACTTTGTTTGTAGGATAAAATTTAGAACTGTTTCTATACACGGTTGATAAATGAGGTCCCTGGTTACAGTGTTTTGTCATCTGTGGCTCTTTGAGAAGCTCCTCAAAGTTAAAAACTGACTGGTGAAGACTAAACTCTCCAGCAGAAAGCACTGCAGACGTGGAATTTAAAGTTTGCAAATTTACTGTCTCTGCCATCCGGTTGCAGCATTGAAGGATTTAGTAATTAAACTGGTGAAAGTGAGGGGGTTAATTGCCCAAACTGCTTATAAAGATTGTCTCTTACAATTCCTAAATATTTGTCAAAGTACACCATGGGCTGTAAAACTTTGGTGAAGCTAAGTGTGTCCGACTTCGTCATCTGTTACACCTGAACCCAGCATGTTACGAGCAGACCAGCTGTTGAATCGATTATTTTATTTTATTCTCTCCTGTCGTGCAGAACACATCGCAGATCTTCCCCCCCACCAGCGGCGGTGCTGAGAAAATGTGCGCAGATCTGAATCTGCCCCTGTTAGGCAAGGTGCCTCTGGACCCGAGGATAGCACGGAGCTGCGATGAGGGCAAATCTTTCCTTAGCGAGGTGCCCGACTCTCCTGCTGCTGAAGTCTACAAGAGAATCGTGCAGAGTGAGTCCGCCGCCCCTTTGAGCGCTTACTTCATTTTGTAGATGATGCTGCATTCCTGAGAACTTAAATGCGTACCCCCATCAGTCATATCCCCTTTTCCAGCGAAGTGCCCTCTTATTTTTTGATGACTACGTTATTTAGATGATGTTACCAATTCCTGATTAGACGCAATGAAAGAAGAAGTATTTACTTTACAAACAGGAAGCAGTCGTCTAAAGAGGAAGGAGTATAACCCTGCTTTCATTATGTGATTAATCCTGGTGTTTTATACGACTTACAGAAGTAAACACATGCAGAAATCTTTAAAAGATGTTAAAACTAATCAGGTGTCCACCCCCCCCCCCCTCCGTCAGGTATCCAGGACTACTGCTCCAACAGAGAGACTGAGGGCCGCAGCACAAGCTGAGAGCATCAGACGACGGTCACAATGGACTCAAAATCTCCGTCTGATGAGGCGATAAATGTGGTAGAGACTGGGTCACAAACACACGTAGGAAAGCTGAAGTTGTCAGCTTTAAAAAAAGTTACAAAGCTGGTCGGATTGATCTCGACATCAGAGCTTGTAATGTGTCACGCAGCAGCTTTGATCAGATCTGCAAATCTGGGTACAAATAAAGATTATTTCCAATATAACTGAAAAGTTTGATTACAGCAACATTTATCTAAAAAACACAACTGCATGCAACAATAAAGACGATGTGCTTTCTGAACAGAGAAGTCTTCCAGGTAGTATTTTGTAAGCAGATAAAACCATTTTCTGCAACAACCACCTTTACTAAAGAATAAATCATACAATAGCTGTGGGCTGTTCAGAGGACTGATAGTAGTGAAGGCATATTACTGCACAATGAAAGTTAAATCTTCTGTCATTTTGTTGAGAAAAGGCATTTTTTTCTGTTTTTGAGTATGAACAAAATACATGGCACCAATAAATCATAAAATTCAGAAAGTAATACCTTCATTTACTCTTCCACTCATAGCTTGTCATTTTAATAGAGTATATAAAACTAAAAGTGTTCGTGTACACCTTTTGAGGAGCAATGTCCCTATATTATTCTTTGCCGTTAAAAGGATCCCTGTTAGCGTCTCCAAAGTGGGACAAGCTGGTTTTCCAGGGATCCAAACAAGAAGACAAAACATACAATTCACAAAATAAAAAAGGTGAATGTTTTAGTTTGTTGCCATTGTCCCACTTCAGAGGTCAAGCAGTGAGAAACGATCCCTTATGCTTCAGCCGATTACATAATTTTTTTTATTTAAATAAACCATTGATCAGATTGTAAATCAAGTTGTCATGGCAGCCAACTATTTACTGCTACTTCCAACCTACCCACAGACATTTCAACATGGTGTTAGGTTTCATTGTTTTATCCACTGAAGTCACCCCTGGCCTGAGATGAGCAGGCTGAGTTTTTCTAGTGTTTAAATTCACACAGCGAGTGGCACGATGTGTAACGTATCGTAAAATGTATTCACGAACAACATAAAGTTTAAAGTTTGGTCACAGTTTTTTTTACCTGATTTGACTTGTTTTCTCTAAGTAAAAAGACTAACCAAACTGACCAAACACAATCGCTGTCCATTTTGCGTTTCTCTGTTTAGGACCATTGGCTTGTCCTCATCTACTCCTGTGTAGTTGGATGTAGTTCCTCCAGAGTTCACAGAAAAACACATGTGAAACTGCATCTGTATCCTGTTAACAGACAAAACAACTGCAACCACAGATCACACATTTCATTTAGTGACATACTGTATTATCTATATATTGATGGCAGCCTTGTAGTGCAAGTTGGCTCAAAAGGTTTGAAACCAATGACCTAGGTATAGAAATGTATAGAAATTTGCAGTGTAGAAAACCTTTTAGTTTTCTGGATATTTAAGCATTTGTAACAAACTATTAGCAGTCAGCATGAGAAAATCAGTTAAAACCTTTGCCTTAGCGCTGCACAGCAAGTATTTTTTTGTCTGTTTTTTCCCTACATAGGCAGGAAAACCAGTGAAAACTTTGCAGATCAAGTACCCTGCGCTTTGAGAGATCTAGTTTCTCTGTTATATAACCAACAAAACAGGATAACATCTTGGCATAACACTGCATGTGGGCATGCAAGGTATAACCAAACCTGTTTGCATGCCAAAGAGAGATGTCACAGCTTGCCGCTTCTTTGTTTGGGCAGTGGGCAAATGTGCATTCATGCCATGAGTATTTCATGTCTCCATAAGGATTAGCCTGTGAAATATTGTTTTCCATCAATGGCAAATGTGTAAAAATGTCCTAGCCATCTAAAGAGGAAGTTAAACTAACTCTCTTTATTAAGGAAATCAATAAATGTGTTACCTGTTTGATTACATTCTAGTGGCCTGTCAGAAAGTCCCTAACTCGGTGAAATCAGGTGATTTCCTGAGTCTATTAGCTGCAAAGCATTTTAAAGCATTTAAAAAGGTGCTAGGCTAATTTTAGTAGTTGAATGTTTAGGGTTATACTGATTATATTTGTATAAAACTAGTTTCAAAACGGCTAATTGATTACGCAACTATAAATAGCTGGAGTTTTCTTTTTTTTTAATAATGAAGTGAAAATGTGAAACTGAAATGATGCCTCTCATCAGAGTCTCTCCTGCATTGTGCAACTTCCTAATCGTAATGATGATGATACCGCCACCTCCAGTCTGTCTCGCACACATTTCTAGAGGCAGACCTCCCATAAAACCTCAAAAACACCTCCCTGTCTGTTAGAACGCCTACTGGATAAAATCACTGTGCCCCTTTAAAAAAAAAACTAAAAACTAAAACTCCATCATCCCAATGAGAAAGTGTCTTCTTCGTAAGAGCTTGACACCTCTGAGGCAGTCATCATTGCCATGGCTCAGTTCTCGGACGTTCTGGAAAAAGTGCGGGCGGTTCTCACCTGGGCCTCCCCAGCCGAGGTCCGGGCTCTGCTGAAGGGTTTGGTGGAAGAGCGGATCATCTCGGAGATGTACAGCAAGAGTCTGAACTGGCTTGCTGAGGGTTATGAGGCTGAAGTTGGATGTGAAGGGGCTTTAAATTCACCAGGATGGACCATCCGCCAGCACCTTAACCAGACTCCCATCAGTCACGTGAAGACCGGAGGATCAAAAGCTGCTGTCGATGACCACAAGCTGAAGGAAATTGAGGGTGTCCCTTCTCTGGATGGACTCTACGACACAATACTACAGACACAGATGAGTCCCCTTGATGAATGTCAGGATTTGTACAAAAATAATGTGAGAGAAATTCAAGAATTTAGGGAAGCGACAGCAAAGGATATAAACTTCCTCAATCAAAGGGGCTTTTCTGCATTAACAGTATCTGATCATCAGAGCAGCTTTAGGTTCAGTAGTGAAGAACTGCTGAGCAGAGCACAACAAATAATGAAGCCTGTAAGTGATAATGAAAGGGTGAATAAGGGGAATTTGGAGAATGAGGAGTGGTTAGAGCAAGTAGAGGAAGCAGCAAGGAGGATAGCTGTTCCTTTGTGGCAGCACTGGGACAGAGGAGGAGGGATGCTGCTGCCACTGGTTTCCTACCTGACTACCGGCTGTTCAATAAATGAGAAAATGATGTTGGACAGCGAAGCCCCGTGCTCCGTTCTGGACATGGAAGAAGAAATTGAGGTTGCAGCTGCTTGCAGGATAATTGATTCATACATCAGGGACTCTGAGTGTTCAGAGTCAGGGATCTCAAACTTCCCGTTTGACGCAGACGCAGCAATCGATGAGCCAGAAACACTTTTTTTCTCCACGCTAGACATCACTGCAATCTCCGGATCGAAAACGGACCAATCCGGGATCCTCGGGGCGGCAGGGAGCGGCTCACCTGTTGAAACCTGCACGGCAATAGAAACAAATGATATCACCGCCATGCTGGACGGACATCAAGATGTGTGCTGGTCAGCTGATTGGTCAGCAAACACAACATTTTCCAGACTCTTAAAAAGTTGTTCAGAGGCACCTAAAGTTCCTAAAACTGGACAAGAGATACCCCGGGGTAAGTGTATTCTTCATCCCCTTTTGTTTGCCTTGAATTCTCATCTGTGAAGTGATGCCATCAGCCGATGTCGGTGTGTCATAGACATCATTGTGATAGCAACATATGCAGACTAAATATGATGCAGGACAAGATATTAGTTATTTTCATTCTAATAAAGCCAGTATTAGAATATTTTGCACTAGAAACCGCATTGTTTTATCTATTATTCTTTGCTTTTCTGCCTCCTTTTTTTATTTCCGTAACCTTTCATGTTCCTGGAACCTCCTGATTTACAGGAATACTTTCAATCCTGCATTTTGTGCTTGTATGGGCGTCACCATGGAGCTAGAGCCGGTTGTTCTCCCTTCAAAAGCTTCAGGTGCTTTCCTGCTTTTTTATTTTTTATTTTTTTCTCTTCACCAACAGAAAGTCTCCTTTGTTTGATGCCAAACGCATGCCATGTTTGATGTCTGGGTTACGCCTTGTGGTGAATGTGAGCGTTACTTTCAGTTTCATTTTGAGCCATTCCCAGAGTGCTGCAAGGCTGCATCTGGCAGCCACACAGACCCTACCTTGGACAAACTGACCACAGAACGGAATCACTAATTATATCCAGTGTTTGCACACTTTCTGATTTGTGATGCTTTCGATGTGACTTCTAGTTTAGATTAAAAACATTAATATTGGAGGAGTACCGGTACTTTCCTTCAGGCCAGATCTGTAGGTAGTCTGGGGGGTTTTCAGTGAATCCCTACAAGAGACAGTTGTTAGCAATTGTTATGCAAATTGCTGAGTTAAGACAGGAAACCTGCCACCGCTGTACAGCACGCAAAGTTTTGGCCTAGGTCCTGACCAAGTAATATTTACCTGTGCCAAGAATGCTGCAGCATGACTCAATGACAAGGGTGGACCTCAGGTTTCTGGGTGTGAGAAACTCTGTGTGCAGAGGTTAATGTTACACTATTATCTGTCGACCAGCATGGATCTTGCATTTTTCTCCTTGTCTTACAAAGGATACATCTTCAAAAACTTGTTGATCCTGCCCGCAATTTGAAGTTTAATCAAAAATGAAAATAAATGAGCTGCTCAAAGAAGAATACACAGTTGTTATAGAGAAACGATTTTGTAATGTGTCCTAGAACGCCCTGGCAAGTGGATATTAAAGACTGATAAACCGGTAGCACAGGTGCCATCCACTTCATAAATAAATCTTTGTTGTTCCTGTTTCCAGCTGGGTTTTTTTTTTTGTTTAAGTGTGGTGCAAAAGGAAGCTTTACCACAGGAACTAAAACTTTGCTAATTGGGATGATGATGTCTGACCCTAAAAGATTTGTGTAAAATGATTTGATTTGCAATTTATTGATGTGAACGATGTCACTGAATATATTAGGAAGTAAAATTCCTTTGTTTTTTAAGATCCCAGCATCCTTTCTTTAAAACAAGGATCCCTCATGTGAGACCGAAGGCCCGCGTGTGACTCCATGCCACAGACACTATTTACCGACAACTTAACAATTTGAATCGCTTCTTCTTCAGGTCAGAAGTTTGAACAGACACATCCGTTTAAAAGAACCAAAGTAAATGATAAATAAATACATAAAGAGATTGTTGTGACCCTGTAAGAGGATCAAGTAGCTGCAAGGTAAACGTCCTGAAGATATCTTGAAAAGATATTTCCAGCTTTTTTGTAAAACAATGCCTTTATAATTGTCATTGGCAGTTCTCATCAAAGGAGAACACTTTGTTGTATTGAGAGAAAATGCTCCTATTCTGTTTGTAGTGAAATCACTGCGGCTTCACAGCTCAGTTAACTTCTGCGTCCATAAGCTACAAAAAATAGACAAAGCAAAGAGGGAACATTTACAGTACACTCCCGTTCCAAAACAAGTTGGGATGCTGTGGAAATAAAACCAGAATGATTCGCACATCTTAAATCTGGTGTTTTATTCCCAGTGGAACATGAACATATCAGATGCTGAAGACGAGACATTTTAACATCTCATTGAAAAGATTGGCTCCTTTTAGATTTGATGGAACAACAAATATTTAAAAAGTTGGAAAAGGGGAATGTTTCACAATTTCTAAAAACCCCATTTCTATTAACAACCGTCTGTAAACATTTGGGAATTGAGGAGACCGATTGCGTGTTAGGAGAGGAATGTTGTCCTCTCCTAACAACCTCAATCTTTGTTTCTGGATTTTTGTGTTTTTTAATGTTCACATGTTTTTTGTTGATGAAACATCTGAACTGCAGGCAGGCCAGTTCAACATCCATGGCCTGTAGTTTGAAGCTGGATTAACATACCCTGGATATTTCTCCATTATTCAGGATCTGGATAAGCTGTACTACGAAAATGGCTATTTACTCGCTCATTCAACCCACGGGTTTCCTGTCTGGATCACTGCACGTTCACATAAAAAGGGTGGTGCCTGCAGCTGCAATGATTCCCCAGAAATATGAAGAATTTAAACACATCATCGCCACTTTTAGCCCCAGTAGCAACACTGTGGCCACAGAATGGGTTTACTGGCATAAAATGTCTGACTTTTAAGTGATATCAGGCTGACTTCACAACTGCTGAAGTCCAAGTCTGAGTCCATTATCCCTAAAAAAAATATATTTATCCTTTGAGCTCTCATATCATCATCATGGTGCCAACCTCATCCTGGTCTTAAAAAACAACAAAACAAACAAACAAACAAACAAAAAAGAAAACAAAAGGCAGATCCTTTTCCAAGAGTGGTGATTGGTCCGGAGGGTGTCACTTTCTACCCGCTGATCTCTTATCCAGAACTTTACCTGCTCTGGACCAGGTTAGCTGTTCAGCATCTCTTGCCGTAGTGATACATCCCAGTAAGAAGTGAACCAGCATAGTAGAGGCCTCTGGACTCTTCTCCTGCAAAGCCATGTTGTTGTAATGGAGTATTTTGAAGGTGGTTCGTAAGCAAGAAGATTTCTGGTTTGAGTCATTGCATTTCTAGTGCACTTAGCACATCTGAACATGAATGACTGTCTCTTTGAGACTTCAGATTTAGTCAGGCAATTAAGTTGAGGCAACTTGTAAACTTAAGTTGTCTCAACTTTTTCTGAAATATTTAGAAGTTTTTAACATGAGTAAGCTCAAATATCTATCCTAACTTTTTTCCTCCACATGGCAGAGGTCAATATTCAGCAGCGCTGGTTTTTCTGTGATAACTGTTTGTGTGATAACTCAAAAAGTTGCAGATGTTGATGAAATTCAATAAGGAACGCATGATTAGATCTTTGGAGTGATCCAGATCTTTACTATGGGGTGTTAATTATACCAATTGAGCTTCTAACTTAAAAATAATAACCACTATTATTGGGAATAAAAATGACACGTTGGTTGTAAAAGAACCCATAATTCTTGCAGCCCTGTTTTTTGAAAAAGATTAGTACAATATAAAATTGAGATGTGAACAAAGGGAGGTTCTTTTTATAAAGCCACAGTATGATTTTTCTCTTAGTTAAGACTGTAGCTACAAATAAATCACTTTGGTTTCATATCAGCCTCGTTCTGAACGCTCAAGAAGCGAAACTTTCTGGCCGTTCTAGAAATGGGCGCTAAATTAAAGTGGTATTCATCCGTGCACACCAACCCCTCCTTGTCTGAGTTCTGCGTCTGTGGCAGAGTGAAAGTAAAAGCTGCTGTGAGATGGAGCAGGTTGCGCGCACACCCTGACTACAGTAGGACGGTGTCATCTGAGGATAAGCTACAGTAAATGCTGCGTTGGATATAACTTACTGGTTTGGGAGTTCATCACAATACGAATAAAAAGGAAGTTCAGTGGACCCGAGCATCTCTTCTAGTGAGCCCAAACAGGTAAATGCTACTCTCTGGACACGCTTATCAAAAGTGTGCACGTTGAACACCTTTATGCCCTACGGTCATTACACTGAGTTGAACTAAATAAACATGCATGAAGTTTTCTGGATTGTTTTAAAAGACGTTGATTAGTTATACAATTTAAATAACCATGCTAAACATTGGAGTTGGATTTATTTATTAATTTTTGTATTACGCTGTTTTAAGGTTTACAGAACTTTCAGCCACAATACAGTTAGGCGAAAACGCACCATTGCGCATGTGCCTTTGTTGTTAAGCCCACCAGCATGGTGTAATATAGTGCCGGAAGAAAGGAAGATGGGTGGTTGCTGACTGGGGGAATTTGTCAGATTGATTATTAAGGGGCTTTACGGGCAACTGATGTGACCTAGTGTTGCCAAACGGTAAAGAAGCAGTGGTGCGCAAAGGCGCGTGTGGGAGCGCCACCAACACGTTCCAGACACACATACTGTAAGGATTTCTCACAATGACTATCAAGATTTAGCGATTAGTAAAG
>JAVQJG010154969.1:0-23225 GCA_036024015.1 Craterocephalus amniculus
CTATACGTACACAAAGGGACGTGAAAGACAGACCCAGGTCAAAAACGAAATGAAAGAAAGAAGCATGAAATAATAATAAGTAGTTTGTGAAACAGCGGAGGGGAGAAAATCTACTGGGCATGAAGATGAAAAATTCATTGCCAGCTTGGAGCAGACAGACCCCCCATCAGGAAGTGATTCAGTGTCTGGCTGCCGATACCGTATGTGGGTCAAGAGAGGAGGAGATATCGCTGGATGATGGATAGGAAACAAAGAAGTTGCCTGTAGCTGCTGTACACACAAACCGCATGAGATGTGAGAGGAAACAACCACAGACACTGGTGTGAACTCCCATTTTAAGACATTTTTTAACCTTTATTATATTTTGTTTCTACCTCTTGCTGCTTCCTACTCAAATCCTCATCAATCTGCATATTCCAAGCTGGTCATCTGATCCTTTTTAGCAAATTTCAACTGTGAATTGAAGGACAGGAGCAGCTGAAGGGTGAAAATAAAACACCTGAACAAACGATGGATTGCCTTGAGGTTTGTTACAGACATTCATGGTAACCAGGGAATAAATTCATATGACTCTGATGATATCTGAGTGTTTGGTAAATGCTGCTTTGTCAGGTCAAAATGTCAGCCTGTCAGTCCTGAGTAAGCCAAACAGAAAACACTTCATTATTTTGCTTAATGGCTCTTCCACCCGCGCCCAGCGGCAGCTTCTTGGGTTACAACCACAGCAGGCACGGCCGACCAGACGGCTGCCGCTTCTACTATGAAGATTTTGTGATATTCTCCAATTCCCCTGTCGCCAAAAGTAAGCAAAACAAATTGATCTGCCCTCGCAGACAGAAGCTCAGCTCACTAACTACTTATTTTGTTTAATCAGACATTACATGAGACAACAAATGAGCTCATGCATGTTCAGCTTTTGCAGCAACCAGACAAGATGATCGCCATCTCATGGCGGAAGGGGGAGTAACAAGAAAAGATCATTTAAAATAATAAAAGCTCTAAAATCATGCACTTTAGGTTGTCTGTGTTTGTAATATCTGTAGTGAACTTTATAGAAACAGGCAAAATATTTTAACAACATACCAAACAGCAGTCTAACTTCAACCAGTTAGATGAGCCGCAGCAAATCAGAGCCATTAATATTGGCTAAGGACCACTAAGACTGGTTGACTGACCACTAAAACTCACTTAAAAGGCCGATAACATCAGCATTGGATAAATGATTAGTGTATCGATTTTAAAAGAATATTTGCATTTTGGATGGACATAGATCGATACCGACCACATGATCGACATACTGATGTATTGTTACACTCCTAGTTACACTCTGCTCTCCCTTACAGAAGCTGATAGCCGAGTTAATATGCTGTACTTGCATGGTGTTGAGCTATGGACACTTCCAGACCGGCCTTCGGGTTATTGTTTAAAATGTGTGCAGAGCGGGTCGGTTTCCATGACAACAGTGCGGCTCAACATGGGCTGCAGACATTTAATTAAAACCTCAACAGAGAGCTCACCCTCGATGGAGACGTGATACGTTAAAGATTGTCTCTGCGGTGACTCCTCGACTCCACGCCACGAATTTTGGAAAACTTGAAACAAACAACAAACATCTCTGCATCGGAAAATTGCTTTTAAATGCCCTTTTTTGTTTCGTTATTTATTTTCCAAAAGGTTTTATCGTATGGTGATCCCTTTGCTGGGTCTATCTAATCAGTGTGTTTACCAGTTAATCACCAGTTAGTGCTGGGTCAAGTCAACATGGCTGAGGTAAACCCACACAAAGTATCAGCTTCAGTTATGTAGTTCATATAATGGAAAACCAAAAACCACGCACCATACAATCCATGACTCACATCTGTTGCTAGGCGACAACAAAACTACTAGGAGAATGAGGAAATGGGCATCACAGTTCAGACTCGTGAAGTAATCAATACACCTTGGAGGGTGGAAATTCAAAGAATTAGTTTTATTTGTATTTATTTTATCCTCTGCAGGTCTTTGCTTAGCTTCAGCTTTTACCGTGCAAGCTGCTTTTACGAGTCACGACATCCATCCGAGGGGTTGAGACATCTCATCTCAGTAACTAGCCGGTTAAGCTGCTTTGCTCTTTGATTTATCCTCATCAAACTGTGGAATAATCTGAGTTTCCATGCAGAATAATTTGATTTGAGAGCCAACAGATGCTGTCCCAAGCTCAATTAGCATTCCTGTGTTAGTGGGAATGTGCACAAGTTGTAGTGGAGGCATCATTAACCCTTTAAATATCACTTCCAGGAAGTGTAAAACAGAGATAGTATTCTCCTTTTCCTCCCTGAAACTGGACATGATCCCCACAAAAAGCGAACCCCAGCGGGACACACATTTCCCCCGGCAGCAGGGCACCAATACAGAAATACCACGGTAATAGACTCTGTGCTTACCTCACCCACCGCGGGCCGCATTCTGTCCAGTCAGCAGCTGATGGGTATTTTGGAGGTGAGCACGCACACACAAACTCACACACACACACACACTCCGAAACAGAATAAAGGAAGCAAGGCAAAGGGAATAGCGTGGAGACTCTCATCACGCGACTTCATGTGTTTGTGAGTGGGTCATACAGGCAGCAGGACACACATCTCATTGCAGATGGCTACCTGGAACACCCCCCCCCCAGTCTGACAGAGAAAGTCCTGTATGTGATTTCACTGCTACCACAGCCACTGGTTTGTGTTGTTTAGAGAGCATCTGTACTCACGGCAGTCTTGCTCGTCAGAGTCGTCCTCGCAATCGTTGTCTCCGTCACACACCCAGGAACGACGGATGCATTTGCCGTTGTCGCAGTGGAAGTCCAGCGGAGAGCAGGTGGGGAGCACTGCAAACACACAAGCGACGACAACACTGTCAGCAAGCAAACAAACTGCTGTTATCTTCCGTCAAATCGACATAAAGGGTTTATTATCTGCAGGAAATGCAGAAAAAGCAGCAAAACTAACAAAAAAAGCAAGTAAACAAATATGCAAAGTTCAAGAATTAACTAATTAACCTACCGATAGAGTCATCACCCTTTTCAAGAGACATTTAAGGACGAAGATTAAATACATTTTTGCACTCAATGTGGTACAATGTTATGCATCAGCACAGCTGGAGAAAACTGTGAGATGAAAACCAGTTTAATCGGTTTATTTTTGACAGTTAAATTTTTATCATTTGATCTTAATATCTTTGAGTTTTAGCTTGAAAAAAAAAAAGGAAATTTAAAACAGTCCTATGCAAAAGTCTCGATGTTGAGCTGAAGATACGTCGAGTATTTCATTCATGTCAGTCAAACTGTTTTCTTTGACATTTTTTATAGATGCAACTAAGTGGGAACACTGAGTTGTTGCAACACTTCTGTTGCAAACAACAAGGTTCACACTTTGAGTCAGAAGTCTTTTTATGTTCGAATGATTCATAGATCAGTGTTGAGTGGCTTTACAAATAAGAAAGAAAAATAAAACCTTCCTTAGAAAATGTTTGGGTACAGGGAGTGGACTGAAAAGGCATTTGACCTTTGGAAGAGCTTCAGAAAGCCTGGAGAGATGCAGCTCAAATCCAGTTTAAAAGATTTCAAGAAGGTCTAGTTGCTTAGGAGCAAAATGTGAAGAAATAAGATCGGTAGATTGGTAGAGTTCTGTACATTATGTTCACTCCGATCGTGCACTGAAAGTAGGACACTGGAAAAAATGGGTTAATGAAAAATAACTATATGCAGGTGTGATGCCAGCCAACTATAAATGAAGTAAATAAACGTGGGAGTTACATTTACTTTTTATGAAATAATAACTGGAAGTCCTGATGTGGTGGGGTCCCCATAAAGGTTCTGGGCCTGACACGCGTCATTTCCCTGCATTGGTGGACAGTTGCATGAAGTCTGAGCTCCTGTTCAATGTAGGGATATCACGATTATAGATTTTCTAGGTAAGATTATTGTTTGAGAATAATCATGATTTTACAATTATCACAATTATCATGTTTTAATTTCACAACAAGGAAATGTATAAAATAACATGAAAACTCCTTTTCTGTTGTGTGTTGATGTCAACACATTGCCATAATATGGCAACAAAATAAACAAAAGTACCATTTAACTTCCCATTGGAATTGAGTGAAAATCCTCTCTGCTCTGGTAAAAAAAAAAAAAAAAAAGCTACAGTATTCTATGAATTAATTTGTGAACATGAAAAGATAAAAATAGATTTTAGCTTTAGGATTTCAGTGATGACTTTACGATTATTAATTGTAGCTTTTACTACCGCAATTAATCTTGAAAATAAATAATCATGACATCCCTAGTTTAATGACACTTTGTAAATCTCAGATCACAGTAAACATTTTTCATCTTAGCTGAACTGATTTTATGAACCCAGTAACACAACAGCCTGATTTATGCTCCCTAACCAACATAAAAAGCGACGTTCGTAACAAACGTTGTCAAGCTTTATGTTGGCAAGGTTGCTAGGTGATAACAGGGATGGGCTTAATTAATCAATGCTCGATTAATCGATCATCAAGGTTTAAATCAATTACATTATTTTGACTAATCGAATGCATCTACAAACTGGTGCTGAACTTGTATGTAATTGATTGTTAAATCTCCGGAAAATCCATAAGGACGATGTGACCGAATGGCCGTCCCTAGGCGATACATCCACTAGAGGGCAGTGCAGAGTTCACTTCCCAGTTCTAGTGTCAGTTTCAGACATAACAAATATGGGTTTTCTGGACAAGAACACGATGATGCACATTGTCAGAGAGAGAGAGCGCAGTAGCCGAAGGTGGCATTAAATACATCGCAGCCTCTTCAGCATTTGTTACGCGTGCAGTACATGAGCTTTTTTACGCAGCACACCTTCGTTCGGCTCTCTCACAATGAACTGAAGGATGTAGATGATGGATACAAGGTACGTTGTGTATTCTATGTAGATCATACATAACGCTTAACATGACAGTTAGGTGTAACATGTCACTCAGTGCATTGCAATAAAACTTGAGGGAAAAAACGATCAGTCTGAGGAAGTTTGGAACAGCTGGGCACCACAAAGACAAGCAGCGGCCCTGATCCTGGATCATTAAAAGAGTCATTTTTTATATTCTTTGGACTCTACGTGGACCAGACCTTACACAACACCTCACTAAGGAAAAAGGAAAACATCTCTCCTGGGAAAATGAGTACAAACAAAGGAGGTAAACATGGCCGCGGTATATAACATCTCATTGTTTTATTGATTAAAAGAACAAAAGGAGTCAGTTTCTCTGGAGAGACGGTGCGGAGTGGAGAGGCATCTTTGTGTTGACCGTGTGTGTGGCTGCAATTAGCTTTAATGTCGGACCAACGGCCTGACTACAGAAGTGTTTACAGTGTTGGTTTCAGAGCGTGAGCCTGAACTGGACTCATGCATCCTCATTTCTTCCACAGGAAGCAGCACGGAGCTCAGCTCAGCGCATTCCTCCTTAACTTCATAACTTCTAAGTGCAGCCACTCTCTATCTAAGCAGAACCAGAATGACTGGCCCTTTGTCATTTGCAGACAGAGCTAATTCAATTACAGGCCAGAGAGAGGGATGGGGGAGACGAGGGGAAGGGGAGGGAGAAGCGGGAGCAGCCACCACTTACAGTGGACTCTCACTCGCCTGTCAATAGCAGATATGAAATATTGACCAAGCAGCGCAGACTGTATGAAAAATGTATGATGTCATGCAGGGATAAACAGCCAGGCAGACAGGTGGGCAAGACTGGAATTAAGTGAATATGTGTGTGTTTGGGTGTGGCTGTGATCTCCAGGGAGAGAAAAGCCCCACTGACCCACATAACCCTGCAGGGATATTACATTATTAAGAGAGTCAGACATTCGCACAGAACTCCTTTTTGGACGCTTTGCTCTTTGTCAGAGCTGATCCTGCTGAGTTGATGAGCCGTGTCGAGTCTAAATGTCAGGACAATGACACACACACACACACACACACACACACACACACACACGCACACACACACACATACACACACACACACACACACACATTTGTTTTTCTCTGGGTGCACATACTGTAAAAGGCATTTCTGCAAATATTCAGTTAGAAAATTAAATCAACTCTGCCGTTTTATGAGTTAGTGGCCCAGTTTAGCTCTGAAAACTGTCCCATGTGGTGCGTTCAAAGACGCTCAGACACATTAAGAGTGGAGAACCTGATTAGAGCATCTTTGTAATGGTGCTGAAAGACATCTTCTTGACTTTAAGGCTCCAACACGAGTTAAATGTTTTATGTTGAGCCCAAGATTTAAAATGTTCTGTTGTGTTTTACCCCCATCAAACTGTAATAAAAACTATAAATTTCCTAAATCTTTCCACTCCAAGTCAAAGTTGTGACAGCAGCAATTCCTTTCCAGCTGACTCAGCTTAAATAAAGTAAGAGTTGTTCTGAGGTTTTCCGTGAGACTTTGCTGGTAATCAACAAGAAGTAAAATTCGGACAGATTTATTATCCAACACAGGATTTCAGCCGACATCCTGAGAAACCCCTCTGAGCTCGCCGGTGAAGTCCTGACACCTGCAGTCTGTCTGAAAACCTTCACTTTGTTCAAGGAAACTTTCTTTACGAGTTCTGGACGCAGCAGAGGGATGCTCTGAACCAATAAAACACTAAAAAAGTAAACTTTATATGAAGAAGATGACAGGATGACAGTGCCATGAAAACACAAACGGTCAGGTATGTACAACTCACTTGACATTTTATCAGGTGTACTTTTTTGGCACAAGGTTGGACCCTGTTTGTACTTAGAACTTTTTTAATTCAACAAGGTTTGGGAATATCCTTCAGAGGGTTTCGCTCTATATAAACACAACAGCATCACACAGTTGTGAGAGGAGTCCGGTGAACTCTTTGATGTGAGCTGTGTGACATGAAGAAGATGCTCCACTTGGCTCAGAAAGGATGGACATGGTCAGCTATAACACTAAGGTAGACTGTTAAACCATGCAGTTAAACCACAACGTTGCACCATCAGCAGCTTAAAGCATTGGTCCAAGGCAGGATGGATCCGTGCTTTCATCATGTTTCCAGCAGATTCTGATTGTGGAGCTGAACTGGAGACTCAGACCAGTTATTTCTCCAGCTTCTGTTGTCCAGTTCTGGTGAGTCTGTGTGAACTGTAGCCTCAGTTTCCTTTCATATCTGACAGGAGGTGTGGTCTTCTGCTGCTGTAGGTGATCTGCCTCCAGGCTGGACGCGATGTGTGTTCAGACGCTATTCTGGATACTTTGGTTGCAACCAGTAGTTATACAAGTTACTGTTGCCTTTCTATCGTCTGGAACCAGTCTAGCCATTCTTCCATGACCTTTGACATCATTTGGTCCAGACAACTGCGGCTCACTGGATAATTTGTTCTCTGACATGGTTGCGAGTGAAAATCCCAGTAAATCAGTAGTTTCTGAAATACTCAGACAAACAACCATGCCACGTTAAAATTCTCTCAAATCTTCTTTCTCCCTCATTCTGATGCTCAGTTTGAGCTTCACCATGTCTACATGACTAGATGTAATGACTTGCTGCCCTGTGATTGGTTGACTGGATATGTATGTAAACAACAACTGAACATGTGGACCTAATGAAGTGACCGTTGAGTTCACATAAACAAACAAACCAAAACAGATCTGGTTCAGAATTGCTTTGGCACACACATTGGGTGAAATGCAAAATCTGTACAGGTAAACATATCTGTCACACACACACACACACACACACACACACAGAAAGTGTGGGCATAGCCTCTCCTTGTTATCAGGTGGATCAGCAGGGAGCATGCTGGGAAGGCTGATGAGGCCTACGGGTGCTTAGATCTCTCTTATCGCGCAGATTCTGCTCAGCTCAGCACTGCTCTTCTCACTACCATCGCATTTTTCAGAGACACACAAATATACACACACAACATATCCATATGAGCCTTCTAACACTGTTCTTATCCATTTGTGTTGTTTGCTAAACTGCAGTGATCATTTAAAGATGCTACGGATCTCCTACGTCATTCACCTCCTTCATACCCGCTGATACCGGATTCACAGCATATTTAGCCCTCAGTTTATAAACATCAGTATATTTTTAGCGGGCTGAGACAAAGCAAGCGCCTTCACAGGATGATGCTGCTCTGCTGGCATTCCTGCTCGTGGGACTCTCCGATAGTCAGACCCCTCTGTTATCCACGCTTGTTTGAGAATAAGAAGAGGATAACACACGTTCATCTCGTTTCTACACGGCACCTCATTCACGGCCCAAACCGTCACTTTGAAATAACACAAACGCACAAAATGTTTGTCTGACTCACACTCCGGAGCACTTCCTGCTAACGTTTATCCTCCTGAGACCTGCCTGGTTCACATGTGTCAGAGCACAACACACACATTCTGACCTTTACCGATGAGCTTTTCTCATCCGAGCTACAGAATTCCCACCAGCATTCCACGTTCATTCCCACAGCAATGCACACACCTGCAAGTCGCATCATCACAAGTCTGTCTTTTATCTGATGCACAAACAGAGGAGAAGGCAGAGGCTGCAGCTGATTAGCTAGCAAGAGAAAGAAAACTGACAATGAGAGCCGGCTTCTCCTACCACCAGGCATTGATCAAAACAAACAGCAATCGTTTTTCGTGGGAATTCCTCTTTATTTCTGCAGTTAATCAGAGAGAAAATTATCAACAGAATATTTCTCAATTAAAATATGAATTATTTCTTGAAAGTCAATCCAGTGCTGTTTGTTTTGCTTACTCAAGTGAGTGTGTAGTCATCTCCAGAGGTCAGAGAATGAAGAGCGAACAGATCCCCACCGAGAGAAATTAACTGTTATTGTAGAGCTAAAAACCATCAATTAAAACTCCCTAATTATCAAGACTCTGAATAACTTAAAATGCTATTTTTACTGCATTAGGATAGAGGCTGAAATAGTCAAAAGCAGATTTAAATACAATGAAAACAATCTTAATTTGCAGGAGACTGCCAGAGGTAACAGGAAAATGTGTTTGGTCTAAAAAAAGAGAGCATGCATAAAAACTCCAATTTCTGCAGATGTAGCATTTGTCCTGACTGCAGATAGGATGTGCATGTCCGACTTGCATAAATCTGGTCATTATGAAGATGTATGTGGTTGTCTTTAAGTGGTCTTGAGCAGCAGAGTTAATGGCCCCTCTTTACTGTGGAGCATCTGAATCAAGTGCCTCTAATGGGATTAATATATCTGCCGAGGCGTCGCTTAACGCACCGACTTAAAGGATGGGAGGAATGACACATGAGAGGAATAGATTAAAAAAAATCCCACTGATGTGGACTCCAGCAGGTAAAATTAGATCTGCAAGTCTGAAAAGAGGTGACAAGAGTTGTACACAGACAGAAGGTTAAATATAATTGCTACCTACTACTGTACAGGTTGGATGGATTCAGCATGTTTGATTTTATATTATTGGTTTAACAAAGTTGTTCAATTATTATATAGATATAAAGTTATAACATAGGTCTCAGTGTGATGTCCAATTCCATTTCCAGACAAGTTGGAAAACTTTTGGGAGTGTGATTAAAACCAAAATCTGCTAAGTTTTTTCATTCGTTTGAACTCTAACAGACTAATAAATGATTTTTATATAAACAAATTTATGCTACGAATAGGCTTAAAAAAGTTTCTCACCCTTTCTATTATTGGGTGTTTTTAACAGCTTGGGATGTGGAAGAGGAAGAGGAACAGCTTGGGAAGAGGAAAGTAATTTTTGCGTAATGTCAGAGGACTGTGTCCATTCTTGCTGAATCCAAGCTGCTGTAACGGAGACGGACGTGGACGACAGGCAAACTCTCCATGAAGCATTTTCGTTGAACGTCCTGCACAATGAGGTCCTGATGAAATAAACCAGCTCTTTCAGCTTTTAAAAGTATCTCCCTTGTCCGCTCGCGAACTCGAACTAATCCCCTCTTTCTCCTATCAGTCTTTTTTTTTTTTTCCCGACAGAGGTGGCTTATCTGATTCTATGCAGCTTTGGTCGAGAGCCAGGGCATATTTCAGAGCGGTGAGGTTGTGCCAGCAGTTTTTGTTGGTTACGTGTCCTGCAGTGACTTTTGTGAAGGCTTTTTTTTGTCCTCCTTCACCTCAGTGATAAACCTACCTCCTCCTGTCCATCAATGATAACTTTTTATCACAATGTGGCGCATAAAGCCTAAAAACCCCTGAAAGCCTAAACCAAATACTTGGTTTTATCTTCTTTACTCCTCCTGTATGTTGACTAAAATACATAGAAGTGTAAATGAAGACTGCCCATCTCCTACTGTTACAGAATAGCAGCAAATGATGCAGAAATAAATGCACTGTTAGATCAAAACCAACAAAACTAAACTTAATAATAAAAATGTAATATCATGTAAATTAGATGTTAAGTCAGCAGCTGCCAAACTTTCACTGGCTAATTTTTTGTTAGTGAATCTTGTTATGATTAATTGTAGTGAAAGAGAAACCGTACAACGGATTCTGATCACAGAAAATGGCTGAATACTGGCAAACTGGGAGAAAGATGCGACGGAAGCAAAGGGAAAGTAGCACTGTACTAGTCAGAGTAAATCATTAAGGCCTTTGAATAAGACTGGTGAAGGCTGTTTGGATCCGGCAAATCCAACAGATGCAGACCCAAACACCTAAATACCAAATGAGTCTGTAGTTAAGTTTCTGTTGCTATGGGTGAGCTGATCACAGCTGGGAGGAATACTCAGGCATAGAAGGAAGTGGCGACATATAAAATATTAACGCACTGAAATTAATTGCAGAGGTTAAGACTGCATCTAATGACTTGGTCCCTGTAGAGGCAACGTTTTCACCTGCGTTGTCTCCAAAAGCAAAGAAATGTCAGTAAATCAAAAGATGACACGGGATGCTTTTATACCGTACCGCCAGCTTCTTTTCTTTTTTTTATAATGATAACTGTAGACATTTCAGAGTTGGACAGGAAAGTGAATCATTATGCCTCCAAATTTCTCACACATCTATCTGATAGGATCTGATGGCAACTGTAACCCCCCACCTGACTTCTGCTAATGTCCTCATATCGGAGGCTCCATGACATCTTTTGAAGCACTTTGTTTATGACTTAACCAGCGACATTAAAACGGCTCACTTACTGTAATATTAGAGGGGTGGTTAATTCATGTCCCGTAGCATAGCGGGCTGCTTTTGTTTCCGTTTGCATCAGTTGTAGGATGTCCTCAGCATTCCTATCGCTAACATCTATGATTTATCACCTATTTTTATTTGCATGTTTATAAAATCTGGCTTTGGTCTTTTTTTAAAAATAAGTGAAAAGCGAGACGTTGCAGTCGTACTGGGAAGTTGCTTGCCAGTTTCAATATTTCCCCGTTGGAGACCTTTCTTTGCCGTCAACTAAGAATAAAAGTCAGGAGGAAGTACCACGATTTTCTGAAACCACACGAGTTTCCGCCTGCTAGCCTTCCTGGTCCATTTAGTTTTAAACATTTCTTGTTTGAATAACAAAAAAAAGGATACAGCCTTAGATGAAGCAAGCTGAGTTTACACACCATATAATTGAGTAGCTTTAGAAATTTGAATAAAAAATGTTTTGTTTCATAAATCAAACCCGTCTTTCCGTTTTCCTCTGAAATGAAGAGACTCCATCTCTCAGTGGGAGCGATTTCCCAGAATGAACAGCAGACACCCACGAGTGTGTGAAAGATCTGCAATGCAACCGTCTTCACCAGACATTTTTTCAGTCCATCACAGCAGATTAATGCCGAAACATTTGCTTGTTGCCATGACAAATCTCTGTCGAGTGCTTAACACCAGAGAGTAACACTCGAGCGCTGTCACCCACTCAGCCCACACATTTTCTTAAAGAGGCTGAATGACAGGAAATACTCAGATGCTGTCTAATTATGACATTATAAGACTGCCTGGATTATCTGTCACATTTCTTCAACGTCAACTTTTCTGACATTAAGACACCCACATGAAGCTGCTAATTAATCTGCACATGTCATACTCAGACTATTTGACCATTTACTGGCCAGGAATAATTAGTTTTGAAAGTATAAGATAAGAGGATAATGGTTACTAAGTTAGCTTAAATCAACCAACTGGAGGTAATTGCTGAAAAACAGGTCAAAAGATTTAAATAACAAAGAATCATGAACTGACATGAAGTGACCTCAGCAGGATTTCCAGTAAAACTCCAACAGCTCTTTATACATCCTGTCAGCACAACCATCACCGAGCCAACAATAAGACAAAAGACCAAATCTGTGTCCCAGTGCAGCTTTCATTACAGACAATAGGAATGTTAACAGAAGCTCAGGCAGGTAATATTTGTGCACATGCACGTGCACTAAACTAACTAACTAACTAAAGTAAACACAGCTGTGGTTGTCTGTCTTATGTGATGTTAGATGAATGCTTCAGAAATTAGCAAACAACATTTATTTTAAGAAAAATGACTCATAAAAAAGCCCTAAACCTCCAACCCTGGAAGAAGAGAATAAAATAGAAATAAGATCTTATTTGGTTCCAGTAATGGGAAGATCAAAGCTGCAGCTCAAAGTTCCTGTGCTGGAAAATCCGGCAGAACAAGCCAGGTGTCGTACAGTAACAATAAGTCACACCTGCCTTTTTCTGCCACCTGGTTAGTGTAAATATGTTAACAAAAGCATTCAACCTGGAAAGCACTCCGACACACCTCTAACACACCTGTGTGTCTACATTTTACCTGTGAGGAACTCATCAATCATCATTAACCTGATGATTATGCCATTTAAAATCTGCCAAACACTATTAGCCAACAACTATTAGTCAAACATTTGATTCTTTTGTTGTTTCGTTGTCTGATTGAACCACTGAATGTTGCTCACATATTAGCTGCTGCAGCCCTGAAATATCCATGTGTAGCCCCTCCGTAAAGCTAAGCAATACCCCTACTGCTGCTCTCGCCCCAGGAGAGACAATGTTTTAAATGTGATTTGTTTTTTTTTTTGTTTTTTTGTTATAGTTTTAGTTTTAGTTTGTTATAGTTCCTTGTTGTGTTGTTGTTGCCCTCCCTCTTGATGTTCTTATTTATTTATGGATTTTTGCATATTTTTGGGGAGGTGTTCTTTAAAAGCCCATTGAGGTTTTTTAACCTCTATCATCAAAACTCAGACTTGCTTTTTGTATCTCCTACAAGAAAAAAACAAAGGAAAATCACTGTCCTCCTATTGATTAACCTCAGCTGTGACATCATTTCCTATAAAATGAAGTCTATCACATAACCATTAAATCCTTCTTCGGTTGTATTTAATGGAACATTTCAGAAAATACTTTGAGCATTTTTATCCAGTTTCTTTCTTCAGTAAAATGAATTATAGAGCTGTAGACAAGGATTTGTTGCAAAGCTCCCAGCAGCCACATTTTTTTTTACCCCCAAACATATTACATTAATTGAAGTCCAATAGTTTTCTATTCTATGGTGCAGTGAATGCAGCATTTAAGCATGCATTACAAAAAAACCGGCCTGTGTCCCAAAGTGGTGCAAAACGTTAGTTTAGATGTAAAACTGTGAATAAGTTTTGTAAGCTTAGAACACTATGCACAGCTTAATCTGATTATTACTTTGAATATGACCTTATTTGTGTTAAGCTGATGAGAAAAAGCAGCTTATGTGTTTTATTCATTGGAAGATCTTTATCAGGTTAATGTCAGAATATTGCTGCTCATGTACAGTAAGTAAGTACATGGGAAGTATCATATCCTACCGCTATGTTGATTCAAGAGCTTAGCAAACCAATTACACTGCATACAACAAACATTAGATCTGCAACAAAACTCCCTCTTCCTTCTTATGGTGTCTGGCAAAACAGCACAAGGGTACGGAGGAATAAAACAAAAGAGGGTTAGATGCTTCCTGCTAAATCCAAGAATCACCTGGCAAAGCATCACGGCACCGAATGTTAATACAATGCTCGTATGAAAGATGGTGACATCCAAGGTTGCCCTGTTGAAAGGAAGCCACAAAAATCTGAAGTTCAAAAACACCTGCAAAGCTTTTCTCCATCATCTCTGCTGCGTTTAATTAGGTGCAACCATTAAAACCGACTCAAACAAGCCCACACGGGATTTATAAGGACAATAAAGCAAGGTCCCAGACCAGAAACCTCTTTGTTTCCCTTTTACTTTTGTCACTTTCTCTGCCCTCAATCAGCCTCAAATCATGTCCTCTTCTGTGTGAACAAGTGTGCTCGGCTAGTTTACTGAGCAGCAAGTAAATATTTAGGAGGGAGGTGGAGGAAAGGACTGAGCAAGCCCTGGATGAAGAAAGAAGGAGAGAGAGAGAGGGAGAGGATTATGCTAATGTGACCAAACATCTATGGTTGAATCCTGCAACTGAAAAAAGCGGCTGACAAAAAAGCAAGACAAAGGAGAAAAGTAGGGGAAAGGACCAACTGAGAGAAGGTAGACATGGTGAGAAATAAATGAGGAAGTCTCGAGGGAAGAGGGAAACGGAGTCGGGCATGCGGGATTCCCGTGGTCCGAGAGCAGAGAAGAAGAGGGATCCAAGGGCAGAGGGAGGAAAAGATGAAGGGGCGCAGAGAGAAGGAGGGAATGAGGTCCTAATCTTCTCTGCTCCTGCTTTCAGATCAGCTGAGCTCCTGCTGTCACAGCTGCTCTCTGATTGGTCGAGTCTGCAGAGAGCGGTGGATTAAAGGACAGAGGGGGTACTTCTTCTTTCCTGGTGGTTCATATTTGTGTGAATTTGTGTCAATGCCCTTGTGAAAACCAGTTTAAGTTTCGGACATGGGCTGAAAGGACAGAGTGGTCATTCCTCACCGGGTAGCTCCGCGGGCTAGTTTTAAATTCAGCATGGATTAAGGATCTGAATCCAATCAAAAGACTAGCTCCCTCTGAAAAGACGCACACTTAACAGTTGGGTTTCCATCCAGCTGTGAAGGAAGGTTGAGTAAACTACTGAGCAAAGGCACATCGGTGTCCCGTACATGGCCGAGTTTGCCGTGAACTGGCTGTGTGGTGTCATCAGCATGCAGAAGCTGCTACACATGAAAGCAGGAAACAGGAAAATGACACAAACAAAAGCAGAATAACAGAGGAAAGTAGTTTTATTTTGTCCTGTCCAGAATATTGTGCTTGTATCTGTGATTGGACATAAATGATCACAGCTACGGACGCTGGATAGAACAGCTTCCATTTCTAAATCCTGATGAATTCATGCAGAGGATGCAGAGGCTTACAATGTTTATTCTGTAACAGAGAGAAAGCTCATCTTTCAAAACAGATGAAAATGATTGTATAAACTCATCCAAATACTTGAGGAACTTTTACTGATTTTCAATTTTTCTTACATGAGACTAACAAATGCACATAAATGAAAAAAAGATGTGTGTTGATTTTCAAACTAGAAGAAGAATCAATGGAAGGCTTTAGCTCAGTGGATGGAGCTGTTGCCTACTACACAGGAGGTCAGCGATTCGATTCCACTACAGTACATGTCGAAGTAGTCGTGATCACGATTTTGGTGGCCACAATTAAATGAGCTTGATCGTCAATGATATATATATATATATGTGTGTGTGTGTGTGTGTGTGTGTGTAAGAGTTTGATTTCTTTTTAAGTTGTTTTGGTTCTCAATAAATAACATGGACTCGGAGAGCGCATAGGCTACCTCCGCCAAGCTCTATTGATTGCAATGTTATCTAAATTTTCAAAGTGATCCAAAATTTGTAATCTCTTCCTGATCTTTACCAAAATCTAATCGATCTAATCTTGCATCACTCCCAAGCTATCATGAAATTTTCATCAATATATTTTCTATATTTTTCAATATTTCCATTATTTTTCTAATGGAAAGATGGCTTATGGGAGAAGCTGTCGACCTCTCAGTTAGCGGCCTGATGGGGGCAGGTTACTTTTCAAACAGGCATCATTATTAAACACTATCGTGATATATATCGATATCGATCAATATGGGAAAAATATATCTTGATAATATTTTTGGCATATCGCCCACCCCTATACAAAGTATACAGCCTACACTAAGTATGCAATTCATTTTTTGCAGGCTTATTAGCATCTCCTCAACCAACTAATGCTAAGGCCAAACACACTAAAACTGGTCTCCCTCGCTACCAGGTGTTTGCAGACAATCGCTGCATCAACTTCAAAATAAGCCAATACTTTCCTTATAGTGGTAAAATGTCTCAGCTTCAGCATCTAATACATTATTTATGTTCTACTAGGAGAGAATATGGATTTATGAGAATTACAGATAATTGCAATCTGGTTTGGTTTGCATTTTCACTAGCTTCAACATTTTTGGCAACTAAAACCTCCCGATGGATAAAAAAGTGAGCTCCGTTCATTTATAGAAACTAAAGCAGGGCCATAACTTCAATGAAACCTTAATAACCAACCAAGCAAGTAAAACCCACTGAACCCACAAAAATGAACAACACCGGCATGTGATAAAGGTCTTTTTCTAGACATGGCAAACTATCTCTCTCAACTGTTGTTAAATATACTATTCTTAAACACATTAGTTTAATCCAAATAAAGAAAATCAAAATGTCAGAAAGCTTTAACAGTAAAAACCAAATTTTCTGAAAATATGTCCAATAACTCTAAATACTCCTTTAAACTTTTTCACTCTCTGTTAAAGCAATGCCATCTCCTTTACTTAAAGTTTTAAATTCTAATATTTGAGTAACGCTATTCAGTCAGCTTCTGCTATTATTAATTTATTCTATTTAGTTAGAAATCCAGGCAGTACAGTGACTGTGGGAACTGTTTGGCTTCAAGTCAAATGTAAAAGCAAATCACTAACCTACAAAAAACATCTGTTAAAAACAACTCTCTTTTTTGACAGGGCTTATTTACATTATCACACATTTAGTGGTTTCACTCTTCTGTAGGAAAATAAAATTAGTTCTCAACTATACTTTCACAGTAGTGGCAGATGTAAACATTATATGCTGTTGCTTTACTAAAACTTATAAGCAAACTTCCCATTCATTTTCAAAGAAGGTTAATATAAATTTTGTAACCATTCATGACAATAAAAGTATAGCAATGTACTGTATATAGCAAGGCTTTAACGTAAACTAAATAAATTACCTGTCCGTTATTTATTTTAGAGTCTAATGATAATATAAAATGCACAAAAAAAAAATCATGACATAGACAATACATGAACAATTTTCTGTAAACAATCACAATTCTGCTGCATTTCACACAACACTGTCACTGTGTCCTATATCGCATGCTGGGAAGCTGTGCACGTTGCTCTTGATCTAGTAGCTTTTGGAAAATTTCTATAAATACAACTGTAGCAATCACTCAGTCTGACTCCATCTGAGCTACATTAAAAGTTTACCTTGAGAACAAACTGCAGAACAATGGAAACAGATTCACAAACACATTTATCTGATGGAAAAAATAGCGGAGGTAATGGGACTACCAAGGGCTCAGATAAAGAACAAGAGGGAGAAACCAAAATACAACATTTCCAGAAGCTAGGGGGTCCTGAATAGACACTTTGCCAGACCTTCTCCAGTTAAAACTGCAGGAGCCAGAGGCAAGTTTAACTTATAGATGTTATAACCCCAAAAACAACCCTGACATGGGGGTAATTCTTTTGAGATGACTCACAATGACCGAGGTTGTTGAATGTTTATGACTAGTTAAATTTCACAGTTATTTTTATCCCTGTCATAACTCATAAAACCTGTTAAATGTTTGCAAACACAACATTCACTCAGACATTCATGCCTGTTTCAATCAGCTAAGAAGACGAGACGCCTAACAAGTTGTGTGCAAACAGAGAGGAAGCTCCAATCATAACCAAATAAATAAATGCATTTGTGAATCAGAGCATTAAAGCAATTATCCCTATTTCACAGAAGCTTAAGGACAAAAAAAAACTCAAAACAAACATAAATTTGCAACATGAACAACAGATTAAGTTAATGCAGCAAAAGCATATTTCCTGGTTCAACTATAAGCGCACACACACAATGAGGAGACATATTTTAACAAACGTAAATTACCGAATGTACCCTGTAGCATAGACTTCAGTGGAAAGCAGGACACCAAGGCTGATAAAAAATAAATTAAATCATTAAAAGCTTGTAAGATGGTGAAGTAACATGTGGTCAAAATGTGCTTAAATGAGTAATCAAGGTTATTTCAAATTATTTCCTGGCCAGGTGTGATGACTTCATTGAGAGCTATAATCGCAATATGGTTTGCATGCAAGTAGCAGGTAAGCAAACAACAGCCACTGCAAAAAAAAAAACCAAAAAAAAAAACCACGACATATCAGTTTTTTCATTTTAACATAAAATCTAACAAGATAATTAAGCAGTTTTAAATATTGCGATGGCAGATTTTAAGAGAGATGCTTTCATCAATGGGCTGTGGCGAACAACAGGATATTAGCCTAAACATCAACACAATCTCTTGACACTAAATGTCCACCTCTGAGATGAAGGTTCAATTTCTCCATCGTCACAGTTCAGTGAGCGCTGGGGTCTTGTCAGCTGATTGCTCCTGAATACCAGGAGCTACAACTAAAGAAAATATGTGATTGTCGGACTGCTGAGGGCTCGCACACCAAGTAGACGACAGGTGTCATTCAATGGAGTGGTGCAAACAACAACAACAACAACAACAAAAAGACCTTGACAACGCCCGACTGTCTCACCAAAGGAGGTGTGGAGCAGAGAGACTGGTTTGTTTTGAAGGGGGGAAAAAAATTGGCCAGGCCACAGTCCTCAGTGCCTTATAAGGCAGTGTTTCTATCCAGAGAGCAAATTGAAGCTGGGACTGCTGCTGTGTGCCTGAGAGAAACCCAACTGCACTCCCGAGAGAAGCAGAGTCTCAGGCGGACTCTCGGAGAGCGCGAGAGTCGGGGGTTGTCCCCACCTCTGAGGAAGGGTTCAGTAGAAACAATGTTTGGAGAGGCAGCAAAACAAGAGATGAAGGGGAACAGAGACAGGACATACAAGACAATCTAGAAACAACACACCTTTAAAATTGCTGGCATTCGATGCAGAATAGAGACAGGAAATAGTTTAGGGGGGTATCACACCAGCTCTGTACATCATGTAATGCAAATCTGCAGCACAAAATAAAGATACTGAAGAGAAGCTACAGTTAAAATACCTGCAGTGTGTTTAACAAGCCGGAGAGGAGGAGCCGAGCAGCCCAAAAAAAGAGATAAGACTAAAAAGCAAAAGGGGAAAGTGCAGTCATTCGTAGGGACTTTGAGCCCCATATATAGTTGCCAACTATTTACTCAATGAGGTCATTTCCTTTAAGACGGCGGGAAAGCAACTTAAATGACTTCCAATCAAGTGTCCACTTTTTTTAGATGTTGAAAATGCCTTTTTCACTTGCCCTCAAAAATTACTCCCTGTGCTTGGAGCTAAAAGAAAAAAAAAGGAAAAAGCCCAGCATTGCAGTCGGCAGTGGGTTAGTGCTGCCAAATAATGATTATTACTGGAAAAGGTTACCTTAGACTCCTGGTCTCTCTTGATGCCTGCTGATAGAGGCAATGAAGTGATTTAAAAGTGTTACGACCACAACCCGAAGCAGTCAAGGCATCGTTTGCGTGATATTTGTCGTTTTTTTTAGAAATATGGCAGAATTAGGGGTTCCTTACATGTGACAACATCTGTTTCCTAATTTATATGTCAGATTAACATACCGCAGGAAGCGGACTGAGTTTCTTAACAGATGCTGCAGATTTTTCTCAGGAGACTCAAACCTAAATACATCTACCTTCATGTTAACTTCTGTTTGCCATGCAGTAATTGATAAACTAAAAAAAAGTCAACAATGAAGCTTGTTCTGATGTTTTCTTTCTTTGGCTGTTGCTAAGCTACAATACCAGGGGATACATGAATCATTATTTACTAAATATGTGGCTGTGAGTGATTGTCAAAGGCACTTCAAGTATGCATGTTTTTATTCCACCTGCAAAAAAGGATATGTCGGAGCGTTCAGTGTTTGAATCACACCCCGTCCAGCAAAACTTCTTAGTCCTAACAACAGCAGCACGGCTGCTAAAAATGGAAAACTGCAGCCTGTTCTCTCCTACGCATGCTTCCCACTCAACTTTTGTCTCAAACAGTCAACACCTCTTTCTTCCCTGCTCATGTCCAGGAAGTAAACACCACCGATGTTCAAGCAAGTTCTCTGCTAAATGTTTTAATGGAAGACCGGGACTGCATCATGATATGTGGAAAGGGGGACACTGGACAGGTGATCCTGTGCAAGATGAGGGTGAGGGATGATGCTTTTTAACACAGATATGACAGAGAACTTGTCCTATATCATATTAAGTTTGAGGGCTAAAAAATCAGGAAAAGTATCACACAATGTTGACTCGGAGTTACTGAAAGTTAGAGTTCTGAAAATATCTTGGATGCAGGGAGTTGTAAGACAGGGTGACATCAAGGATAATATGTAATGATTCCAGCTGTCCACAAGTCCAAAGCTGTTAAATCCTCTGGAAAAATGGTCTATAACCAACTGGAACAACAATTTATTTTGGGAATTTTCGGATCTTCTCTCCCATTTAAGTCCAAAGTCATGATATAAACTGGTGTAATGGAAGGATTTTTCCACTGGCTTATGCAACTAAAAACTCATTGGGTACATCCTCTGTACTTCCACACGAGACACGATTTCATCTCTTAGCCGTGAAGCGACGGTCTTTGCCAAGAAGCATAACTTTTCAAACACTGAAACAATTCTGCCTTTTGATTTTTCATGCCACTGTATCTCACACAAACATCTATGTATGCTATAGTTTCTTTGTAGAGGAAATGTCACATGCAGATACTCTATAAAAGGCTCCATATACATCCATCCTCATGATCACTGATTTTCACGTTGCTTCCATGGGATCAAACCTGTCAAATGAATTGCCACATATTGGTGGCCGTTAATGATTTTTTATCCAAAGAAACATGAACTTACAGATGCCTGTGTGCAAACAACTGCAGATCTTTGAGGAGAAAATTAGAGTAGATGCAAGTTTTCTTTCAATTTAAGGAAAAAACCCAAAATAGATGAGATTTTTAGTCCAGTAGATCAAAGATAATAAATAAGTTAACTAATAGCATAAATTTGCGCATTTTTCTAGGAGCTGATTGTCCCAAAGTATGCATACTTTAAGCAGCTGTGTGGTTTTGGTAATTGTCCATATTTACAAAGGTACTTATTCTTTTGTTTTGGAAAGGTATCCAAGAAAAATCCTCAAAATAAACAATGCAATTCACCAATGCCAAAAAAAAAAGTTCCCCAGGTGGTGGAAATGAGCAAATCAACAAACCCACACAATTACTCTATGTGTGTATGTTTAAAAGGGGTTCAGTGGGACCAAATGTTACCCAGGCGGGAGTTTTGGCCGGAAATATTAGTCTCCCTGAACATACCAAGAAGGACAGTCTCCACAAGTTAATCCTAATCTGCAGACACGCTTCAAAGAGCCCCAAACTGCACTGTCTGCACTCCGTCTTAGCCATTAATCAGGCCTGTCTGAAGTACATCCACCGTGTTGATCTCATTCTGTCTGCTCTTTATTAAAAGTGAATATCATATTATCCCATTTCAAGATTAAGTAGCTCAATAACTGATAAACTGGGATTATAAACAAGAAAAATATAGTTGAGAAGCAATGCTAACAGTTTATAGAAGCTACCACTATTAGGATATTATGATTGGAAATGATGCTAGCAGCAGAATATTACTGAAGTGTGTGCATACGTGTCTTGCGTTTCAGCGAATAGACAACATCATTAATAATTTATGAGGTGTATCCCACTTGACTTACCAGCAAACTTTCCAAGTTTATGGCAGATTTGGGATCTCTGATCATGTCCTCCAGCTTTTTCAGCCGGTTTTCCATCCTCTTCTCGGCGCCCAACGACATGACTGCGGCGTCGCGACTTAAAAAGTTGACTTAGAAAGTATAATAAGGGTTTACCTTAACCAAGTTTACATGGAAGTCCTCTTTGTTCCTGGCTAATGGTTGTAGGCCTAGCGGAGCAGCCTTGGGCACTCAGCCCACCCAAATCGCTCCCAACAGGAATAGTGTGCACAATGAGGAGAAAATATTCCCAACGAAAAAAGAAAAAAAAAAGAAGGAAGACTACAAAAACTTCCAAATGAGCGCGCCGCCACTGTGCTAGCAGCGCGGTTTTAATCTAATACAGACGACGTTGCTTTTGAATTTTCACCTCCCGTTTAGTGAAAGATGCATTTTTCCCAAACTCGTCGCTAAAGTTTGAATTTGGAGATAGCAGCAACAGGCAGCAGGGCGTTTTCTTTGCGCCCCTCTCCTCCCCTTTCCCTGTGGTGTTTTTTCGGCCGCTTGAAAATGCTTTGGGTTTCGTAGTTTCCAGAGAAAATTCAGCTTCGTTTCACCCCATTCAACGGTATTTCGTGCCCGTTAGTTGTAGTTTATCCTTAGAGCCGCCACAAGTCATCCGAAAGATCGATTATGTCTGTTCTCCCGCGCTGAATTTTTAATAAGCAAACACTCTCTTCCTGAATTTCTTTTCGCATTGTCGTGTTTGCCTTCCTGGTTTCATCTACGTTCCTCGTTGTAGCCAGAAAAATAAGTTTGTTTTTTTCCTGCGAAGAAAAGTCCTCCAGCCGCTGAAGTCTTCACTGTACTCACACATTTACACTACACACACGGAGGCGAGTCTCTCCTCCCCTTTACAGCAAAACATCCAGGACTCGGTTACCCATAATTCACCTGTCGTGTCCATCAGCACTTCTATCTGTTTATTTGAGTTATGCGGAAAACAACAAAGCTAGAAGTCAGTTTTCCCCATTATACAGGTACTACGCAGAAAATTATAATATACTGAAAAAGTTGTGTTATTCAGGCAATTTAACACAAAAGGTGAAACAAATACATTTTATGTACTAAGTACAGATGCAAGATTTTACTTTCAGAGGCCTGACATTTTTGTACTTAAAATCCATTTTTTATTAATTCTGAGCAATATTCTAATTTTATGCGTTTTTTAATTTGATGTTTTCTTAAGCTGCCAATCCTAATCAGCAAATCTAAACAAATAAAACCTGAAAAACATACTATTTGTCCAAGTGTGTACATTTAATCTTTGAATCGAGATAGATAGATAGATAGATAGATAGATAGATAGATAG
>JAVQJG010155038.1:0-14835 GCA_036024015.1 Craterocephalus amniculus
ATATATATATATATATATATATATATATATATATATATATTTGTGTGCGTAAATTTTCTTATGTGATAGTTGGGTATATAATAAGTACATCAATGTAAATGATCTACTCAAGAGGAGACAACGCAATGCTTCCTTACTATATAATAATGATAATAATGATAATAAAATGGAAAAAATGTTTTTATTATTATTATTCATCATTATAGAATGTGTTTGATTCAAATGCAATTAGATTCATAAGATAACGCCCAAACAAAACAAATTAAATCTTTCTTAGAGCTGAAAGTAGTGTCTGATGAAAAAAGAAATAAATAAAACAAAAAAGAAATGCAGTTAGATTATTGAAGCAACTGAAATTGAGACTTTATTATTATTACTGTTCATGTTGTAGTTGTTGTTATTATTCCTTAATTTGGAATGTCAAATGCGGAGAGCGATAGCATCCCCCCTGCTATCATTTTGACATTCATATGATGTGAATAATAATAATAAAATGAATAATTTTGATATATGCATACAGCTGCAGCCAGCCGAGATGGCAACTAGAACGTTTAACACAACTGTTGATATTAAACTCTGTGTAGCTTCAACATTTTGCGAGAATCAATAAACTGTAGCGCTTTGGGACAGATGTTTCGAGTTTTCCCACACCGCCCATCTGAGTGCCACACTTCCAGGATCAAACATCTTAATCAACTGGCCTTATTGCATCTTTTGATTTAACACAAGCTCTTTGTATTTCACACAGCTTTGACCATCAATACCACTTCCCAATCCACTTTTCAGCTCGAGTTTATCTGGTTTCCCCTTCTAAACACAATCTTTATTAGATTGAAAATAAGTCATGAATGTTGTTATAGCCGTTAAACGAATAAGCATCACATAGCCACCAGTGTTATTGTGTTGGCCCATACCTTTTCCTCTGGGCCCAATAAAAAGCTGTGAAATGCCTGTTTCCGCATAGTGCAGCTCTTACTCTATCAGTTCTGTCACTAACATGGACTTCTGGCGTTGCAGCCATACTCATGCAGGTTACTGAATAATCTGGTGACCTGCCAGTCATGATCCCACTCTTCTGACATTTAAACAGCGGCTGGAGGTGAAGCCTATGTTCAGCTGACTACACGTTGCATGTTTTGACAATAAAGGATGAAGAGAGAAGCGAGCAGATGGGGTTGATGTTTCAGATTGCAGCTGTTTTGTTTTTTCTTTGTAAATGTATATTAGCTTAATCCGTTGCATAACTTTGTCTGCATATTTGCGAGCATGTTTACTGACTTTGACGCATAGCTGCTGTATGAAACCACATGTTGACTCTGTTTAAACCAAACGGACTCTGACACGAGAAAAAAAAAATCAAACTGTGGGGTCGGCTTGCTTTCAGATGATTTGTCTTGTTCTTTCAGATTCCCTCAAATGCACCACCTTATTACATTTAGTCTAAAGCCAAACAGGTAATTTCTTTAACTTTTTAGTTATTTCTTGCTTTATCTACAACAATTCTGAAAAAGTTCAAAATAATAATTTAAAGTGAGATTGTCAATATCACAATATTTTTTGTGTTAATAAAGCTCAGCCTGATGAAGTCTATGCTCATGAAGTTAAGACAAAAACTTGTAGATGACCAATTTATTCAGATTTTTTGTGATTTATTAAAGATCCTGATTTATATGAAAAGTCATTATTCACATGAAGTAATTCTTTGATTCATGTAAAAGCAGTAAAAGCTGGGAAAAGTCCAGAAAATGAGAGAAATCCAGGATAGAATGAGAGTGCATGATGTAGATTTAGGTTTGGTGAATAAGATGTTGGATGAATCAAGAGAACATTGACAACAAAACGAAACTTTGGGGACGTCTGCGGCTAATTTTGTGAGTCAGTTGCATGTTCCTATTTTAAGAAAATTACATGAAAGCCCGCTTTTCCTTCTCGACGACTCAAATCCCCAAAGAAAGCAGAATTCTCGTCATCGCTCAAACCAGATTCAGATAAATCCTCGGCGATGTCAATACCTGTATCAGAAATATGACCTGTTAAAAGCAGACAGGATTTTTTTCTGTTTTGTTTTTCTTTGGGGGGGGGGTTCTCAGCCGTCTGATTTCATAGCATCCGCAACAATCAGCCCAAGTGTTTGTTGTCTGACTAAAGCTCAGCTGTCAGAGAATGGGAGTGGAAGAAGTGCCGATTATAGGAAAACGGGCTTTAAAATGCACCCCAAGCTGATAAGGTCTGATAAGTCACAGCCTCATCATGAATTATTCATATTTGCTAAGTTTTGGGGGAGGATCCATCATGTTGTGATGGAGTTTGTAAAGTCACACTGATGGCATCCCTCACCCCTTGCGGTTTCTTATCGTGTTTGTGTTATTTAAAGTAAAAAAGGGACATTTTATTTAGCATGGCAGTTCAAACGATTGTTCACTCTGTGTTTGAAACTAGATGTGTTTGCGCCTTTCTTTTTTAGCCGCAGTGAAAAAATGAGATTCTTCTTTGAAAAGCAACATGTCTGGCCCTTTTTATTGGCTGAAATGGAGCTATAAAAAAAACAAGAGTAAAACAAAATCTTTTAAGCATTAACGGCCTTTTTGAAGACAGACTTGTAGTCTTTGTGTAGTAACACAGTTACTATTACTTGGTTTTTTAGTTTTAACTAAAGGCATGCTGTGAAAGAGGCGGTCTTGAAGGCAGCTCTTAATGCTCTTAATGAACTTCTGCATTAATTAAGTCTGGCTTTTGGATTCACTGATTATAATAGTCTGGTTGGATCTTTCACCTTTGCTCTGAAGCGCACAGCATCATTTTCCCCCCCCCAAAAAAAAATCCACTTTCTGATGCTTTATCCCAGATGCCTCTGAGCCTAAAGAAGCCGACGCTGCTTCTAAATAAACTTAAATACTACTCAAGTCTTTAATATCAAGTTAAAAATATATCTTAAGTTCATAATGTGCTTGACAAAGGTTTCCCACAGCAATCTATCACCCATACGGCTCTGTGAGCCGTTGATAACTAACTGCTGTTGATACTGTACATCTGAAGGATCAAAGATCGCTGGCGGTGTCCAACCTGGGATTGTGCCTTTGCTCTTTACTCAGTAAAATTCCTTCTGGGTGCTGGAATAGTTTTATGATATTCTTCTCTGTAGTGGAGGAATCTGCAAAAACCTTCCAGTCTTTTGCTACTGTTGTTGTTTTAGACAAACTTAGGGTCCTTTACACATTTAAGGGTGCTAATGTTGTGCTAAAACATAATGATAGTGTTTTTAGCCTCATTTATGCCCTTAAATGGTCATTTTTCAACTTGTTTGCCTGTTTTACAGCCTGGAAATGCAAAATTAGATGTGTATTTGCAAATTTAAATGAAAATACTTAAATTTTGTTTTCCCATACTGCAAATGTAAATGTGACAGTATTTGTGATCTACACCAATCAGCTGTCACATAATGACCCCCTGGTAAATACTGATGCCATCAAGTGATTTTTTTAGGTATGTAATGTCCATGTAAATGTTAAAACACAGATTACGCAATATTTAGCAGGAAGCGCTGAGGTACTGGCTTTACATGTCCACGGTTTTAATGTTCAAACCTGCACTCGGAGGCATTTACTTCTAAACTTTAACCATCATGTGCAGCGCCTGCTCGGGTCAGGCGACCGGACCACACCTCTGTTTTTATAGAAAGCAGTAAATATGCGGAAGCAAATGTCACCCAGGTAGTCGCCTGCTGATAGATGATTATCAGAGATGTTTTTTCTGAAGTATTCTCGCCTCGTTCCATTTAGAATGAAAGACAGAAAAGCATGCATTTCCTATTTGATTTACGTTAGATCTGAAGATTATTTCTCAGGGCTGTTAGGGAGACACCTGCATTCTACATTTTACATGATGACAACCCCAGTCAAAGAACAACAAGATTACAGCTCTTGTAGCAGAGTCTTGTGTCAGACAGGAAGCATCAAGTGCCAAACACCGTCTGCCTTTGGTGAAGCCCGGCCTGAATGTTTACCAGCCACCAAATACAACTATGGAGACTGAAAAACAAAACTGAAAGTCACTCTGTTCTGTTAAGATTTTATTGCACAACTTGTAGTTATTTACCAGTAGACCTGTTCTTTCTTGTTCTAGTAAACACTGAGTAATCTGGAGCAGAGTAGGACGAACTCGGCGCACGGAAAACAGGTGATAGAAGGAAAAGTCCGGAATCCACCTGGTTCCACATTCCAGCGCCGACGCTGCCAGCAGAGCCCATGGCAAAAGCTTCGCTCCACTAAAAATACGCATCCAGTTTATTTTGGAGGGAAGCAGTGTCAGATTGCACAAGCAGAGAGGCGGACACATAACATGAAGAATAGTTGTCCATGCAAATGCCTGTTCACATTCTGAAGTAGCTGCAAAATGTTAGATATTATTTCATTTCAGCCTCTAAAGAACCTTAAGAGTTCTTCCTGCCAGCATGTTCTGCAGCTTTTTTATTACTTCCACTCATCCAATTCGCTGATATTGCTACTTTTAGAGGGCGCTCTTTCAAAGCTCATCATTTCTGACGAGTCAGGTTTAAGCATCAGTCGACAGCCTGCAGGACGTTCTGCTAACCACATGTTACCTCCTTACTCTTCTTCGAAGTTAATGCATGCTCTGGGTTTTGCACTTATTACCCAGATTGTGCGTTTCCTGCAGAAAAACATGGAATAAAAGACACAATATTTAGGTTCAGAAGCAAAATAAACAATTAAGACCATGGGTGTGAATGTTGGAAACCATAGCTAATAGCTGCAGCTAATAAGCGGTTGCTTTCATTTTTGCACGTTTGAGATAAGATCTTGTGTTTATTACAACGTCTCGAAGACAAAAGGGAACTATTAAGTTAAATTGTTGAATGAAGACACAAAAAAACATAATCAGGTGAAAGTAAAGCATGAAGAAGAAGCCCCACGGATCATAGTATCACTCTTGTTCTTTTAAAACACGTTGGCGAGTAGCTTCCTTCACTGATACCCGTCTGTTTCCTTTTCCTGTTTTGGCCTGCATGCGGCGGAGGCCGGCAGAGGGTCACACAGGGTTTGAATCCACAAATGGAGGAGGAGGGAATGAATGAAAGAGGCGTGAGAGATGGACAACAGAGGTTTTGTGTGTTGGTAACACAGTCACGTCTGGACAAAAAAAAAAAGAAGGGGGGGGGGAGTATGGAGCATAAAGAGGCATGAGCGAAGTCTTAATGTGGGAAGGAAAATTGAGGAGAAGCGGTAATTACAGATCCGCTGGATACGCACGGCTTAACAAAGAAAGAGGAAATGATTTTAGCTGGGAAGATACACATTTGTGGCTCAAGACCAACAATATTTTTGTTGTGACAAACTTTAACCTCTTTTAAAACTTTTACTTTAAGAAGTTATCTATTTGCAAAAATACAGGGTAAAATTAGAACTGTGGGAAAACCAGTTGGTTGCAGTTGTCAACTTGACCACTAGATGTCTCCAGACCTGCAAATTGCTCCTTTTAAAAGATCATCAAAAACCTTTTAATGTGCCTGTAGTGTCACAAAACAATTGAAAGGTTAATTAGAAGAGAACCTGCAGAAATGGAGTGTTTTTCTGGATTTTAGGTCTGAGTGCAGATGCTCCTTAATAAAAGCATTAATGCTTGATAAGGCAGTGCAGCACTTTCTCCATTTTCATGGACCGGCCGTAGGGGATTGGCTTATAAATAGGGTAAAAAATCATTCATATTAGGGCAGGATGGTATGAACTCATTGTCATATAGCAATCATTTTTTCCTAATCAATGATATACGATATATATGTCGACATAAACTTTTTGGGATCATGTAAAGAAAGAGATTATTCAGATGTATGGCCTTGAGTGCTAGATGCAGATGTGGATCAAGATAATTGACTGAAATAAAATTATATCTGTATTAAAATAATAAAAAATACTTTTCAACAACCAAAAAAGTTTTAAAACTCAAAACAAGCTAATTCTAAATGAACAATATTTCCTTATTCTATATCTTGTCTGACAAAGTTTCAATATATTGCTCAGCTCTAATTCACATAGAAGTAAAAAAGCATGTTAATGAGTGGCCTTCGAGATCAAATGTATGCATTGCTCCATGAATGCAGAAGAAGAACAAATAACAAGATTACATATTAATAAGATGCTTGTAAAATGAAAGAAAACTCACAGTGATTAATGGAGACATGTATTGCTTTACCAGTGACAAACAGGCTAAATGGAGATGAATACAGAAACAAAATTACGTCATTTCCAGATGTGGGTCAACTGAGCACGTCATGTAAGGTGTACTGTAACATTCTGCCGAGACAATCTGAGTAATACGAATGTGTCATTGTGAACACATTTTATTTTATATAATTTTTCAAAGTTTTTACAGAAAAATTGTGTCATTATAACATCTTTTTTGGGGCTAGTGCTTCGATAATTATAAGTTGCAGTAATTTCATTGCAGTTTTGTGTGTGTGTTTGTGTGATGGCCCCTGCTTGCGTCTATCTCTCACAATATCTTGCGTGAGCATTTGTCCCATTTGACCAATAGCTCTGAAACCTAAACATGTTCTATCTGATTTAACTGGATGTGTTCAATATTCAGGGTTGACATGTGATAGGGAGCAAAGGAGACCGCAAAATGTTTGAGAAACTACAACATTGAAGGTTTGTAAAAAATCAGCGTATCATCGCAGCTAAACATCATGCATGTCAAATCCACGGGACCAGCTACACAAACGGTGTAATAAATGTAACAAATGATCATCTTTGTGCTGTAAACAGCAGTGTGTGTAAATAAAAGTGAATTACTGCTTTGAAACAACTGCTGTCAGAGCGAGTGTTGAGCTGAACGGCTGCACAAACTCACACTTACTGTTTGCCATTTTAGCCGGGTTAATCATCAGTTTGTCAGCAATCTGCAGGAGCTTTTGTCGTGTTAAGTCCAGTCAAACATTGAACTAAATGATGCGCATCATGTAAACAGAGGGCATTTTGTTGTTTCTTCTCTAGATATCATTAAAGATGTTACGCAGGGAAGCGTTTTCAACTTTCATTAGAGTTTGCTTGGCCGTGATTGGCCCAGTTCATTCCTCAATAAACTCCTGATTATCTTGAAGAGGCCTCAGAATGTCGACTTCCCACCACCGTGTACAGTAAACGAAGCGTTAAAGAGCTGCTCAAAGTGGCTGTTTTTCTGCTGACATCAAATGAAAGGCAGTTACGCAAGCGCTCCTGGCAGGCACCCGCGTCTCCAGAAGGATTTGTGCACAAGACAAAAGTACAAGGAAAGCTGCCGGGATGTTCGGTTTAGCTGTTTTTATAAATGTCAGGTGACATTATGTAAGCTTTTTTGCCTAGAATACACAAGTCATTTCTAGCTGACACTGGAAGACTTGTGTGCTTGGATTGTGTTATTAATTCTATTGGTTTCCTCAGATTTACAGTACTTATGGTGATGTATATCCCCTGCAGGGTCTTCTTCTTCTCACTCCAGCAAGAAGCCCCGGAGCGGAGGCCTCTTCTCCAACCTGTTCTGCTGCCTGTGCCGGGACCAGCCCGAACCCCCGCCAGTCAACAACAACGCTCCTCTCTTAGTTGAAGAGAATGGAACCGTCTCCAAGGTGTGTTTATTTCTTTCTCGCTGCTTCTAGAGTCTGTTGAATAAAAAATAAAAAAAAGGCTGATGTCAGGTCTTAGAAATGAAAAAACCTCACACTCCTCCACACTTTCTGCTGACTTTCTTTACACATTCTTGTGCCCATGGCTTAAGGGAATTTTGTTTTGCGGTGTTCTCAGATCCAGGCGAAACCGCTGCTGCCTCCGGTGAAGTCAAAAGACGCTGGAAAGATCTGTGTGGTCATAGACCTGGACGAGACATTAGTTCACAGCTCTTTTAAGGTAAGCAGATTTTTAATAAAAAATGCTTTAAGCCTCATAGTTGTCCCCTGTGATCACATATTAGGGCATTAGATCGCTATGTTCAGCAGTTAGAAACACTCCAAGCTCCACATGCAAGGTTGTTGTTGGCTCTGTGTGACATTTTTGTTGTCCAAACTCAGACCAGTGGGTTCATGAACCCAAACAAGCAGATGTGTGCTCTGTGTGCAAACAGTTTGTCTCTACCTGCATTTGTCTGTTCAGCTAACTTTTACGTTTGCAAATGACTCTCCTGTTTCTTTTCCAGCCTGTGAACAATGCCGATTTCATCATTCCTGTGGAAATCGATGGAACAGTACACCAGGTAACCTCGGAGTCCAGCTCGTTTTATGTCCGCTGTCTAACTTGTGGTCACCGGCTGTCCTCCCCTTGCCATTCCTCATGACTTTATTGCTGAGCGTAGAAGGTGCCGTCTGCATTTAAGGGATTTGAGGACGGCTGCTTTGGAGCGTGATGACATACCATGGGTCTGGGCCTGATTCAAGTAATCCAGGATAGGTTTGTTCAGACAAGCACAGCCTGTTCTGGATGACTTGGTTCAGGAAGGACACCCTGAGCCGCCAACACAGCGACAAGGAGGAACCTCAGCAAGACGGATGCTTTTCTCTGATCTATGGGCGTCTAACAAGCCCAGCGCTGCCTAGAAATGTTTAAAAACTCTTTAATATATACATGAATGTAAGAGCAGTCTGTTAGAATGAGAAGAATCAGGTTAACCAGGAAAAATAATGGATCTCCTCAGGCTCCTATGATCTGTAGAAACATGTATTTTTAGAAATATGAACCTGTTTTAGAAAGTGCTGTGTGTTCCAGGTGTACGTCCTGAAGCGGCCGCATGTCGATGAGTTTCTGAAGAGGATGGGGGAACTGTTCGAGTGCGTCCTGTTCACTGCCAGTTTAGCCAAGGTAACAATGACCATGTCTAATTCTCTCCCATAAATTAGATCATTTTTTTCTATTCTGTTGCCTGATCAGTAAAAATTGCAGGTCAGACCTTTCAGACTTTATGAAAATGAAAATAATGACAAAGGAAGCTGAAAGCCTCTTTGTCGCAACCGTCGCAAACATTTCACACATTTTCAAAGTGGGAAGAGATGAGGCAACGCAGCTGTAAACATGCCCCTGTCGTAACCTCTTTGAAATGTGCCGCATGCGTCGGTATGACTACGCGGATATGTTTAAAGGAAGATGACAACATGTTTCAGCTTCCCCATTTGACATTTGGTGTCCACACATACAGTGGCTGTTGTTCTACTGGAAAGCTTTCTGACCCCCCCTTTTACCTTTCCTTTGAACCAGTATGCGGACCCAGTCTCCGACCTCCTGGACAAATGGGGCGCATTCCGCTGCCGCCTCTTTAGGGAGTCTTGCGTGTTCCACCGAGGAAACTACGTCAAGGACCTGAGCCGCCTGGGTCGTGATCTCAACAAAGTCATCATTGTGGACAACTCCCCAGCCTCCTACATCTTCCACCCTGACAACGCAGTGAGTGCATACAGTCAGGATGACGATGCCGATGACAACTTTTATCTTTCTTTTTATATATTTTGTTTCTTTTACTTCCATATTTCCAGTAAAAATATTCCAGATATCGTTTGTGTTTTTATGCAGGTGCCTGTGGCCTCCTGGTTTGACGACATGTCCGACACCGAGCTCCTGGACCTCATCCCGTTCTTCGAGCGGCTCAGCAAAGTGGATAACGTCTACACAGTCCTCAAGCAACAAGGGACCACGAGCTAACGGCGCCCGGCTCTTCATTTCAGCTCCGAACAAAATGGCGTACAAGAAAAAAAAAACAACAGAAGAAAGGACCCAGAAATGCACACACCAGCGAGGCTCAACCTCCCAGCGATCACTGCCCACCGGAACACAGACTGCTTCACAGCTGACCGAGCCTTCACCCTCCCAGCATCAAACCCGGCGTCACGTTTGGGTGTCTTCGTTTGGCGGAGTCAGTGCTGCCACCTCCTGGTCAAACCGAGAGCAGAGTGAATAGATGAAAGGATGAGTGAATGTTTAATGACATTGAGGTCTGCAGATCCTCTGCACACAGACTGGGTACTGGACGCAGACTTGTCAGGTGATCTGGTCCTGCAAGCCGATGGCAAGCAGGAATCAGGTGGAAAGTAACTGTTTTTTCGGAAAGGTTTACGCTGATTCGTCATTGAAAGGGCAGACGGTTTATTCGTACTGTAGATTGTTAATGTTTGTGTAACATTTTGGAATTGCATTATCATTGTCACACACCCTAATTTTGTTAAGAGTCACACTATTTGTCTAAAGTCAGAAGCGTGTGACCCTCGGGTGTTTTAGAGATTTTACAACAATGTAATCAGGTATTTTTTTTGAATGATTATGACAGTGTTATGGAGGAATCTGATTCTAAAAAAAAGAAAAATGGAAACTCAGCAGGGGTGGTAATATCAACCCATAATAAGGAGTTGTTGATATGATTAATAAGGAAATGATTGGACAGCACTTTACAGGTTTAAATGTGTAGTCTGTAGTGCAAGTTTTCCTTCCACTGCAGTGCGTAAAATGGCCTGGAAAATAGCATTATATGAGAAATCAGGATCTTTATGTGGTCATTTTGATATTTACCCTTGCATCAAATTTACCAAGTCATTTAATCGTGCATGTTTTTATGCTGCAGAAAAGCTTCGCTGTTAAATCTTTACATCTTTTAATCGGTGATTATTGATTTGCAGTGAAAGCAAAAAAAGCCGCATTTGGAGAACCTAAGCTCCTCATTGTAATGTTTTTATTAAAACCTGATGCAAATATGTTCTTATCAACCCTTCTGCAGCTGTATGTGAAAGAACAGCTGGCGATGCTTGTTGGGTTTAGCTTTCGGAAGGCCATCTAAACACAGTAGACGGCCGAAATGCAGCACATGTGCACCTACCTACGTGTCGACAGATATCATGACCAGTTGAGTCCAGAGTTGAGAGGACCACGACTAACTTCCAAACAGAGAAAAAAACAAAACAGGAAATCAGTCTGTTAATGGTGCATCACAACTGTGACTTCATGAGTGTCTAATATGTTTTTAAAGCTACGCACAAACCTTGAAATTTTTACTGCATTATGCGGACTGTTTTGGAATGATAGAACAAAGTTCTTGCCAACAAAGCTACCGGGAGGCTCCCTCAGTTCAGTTGTTCTAGTTTTCTTACCTAAGCGGTACCTTCAAACACAAAGACTGGTGCAGTAAAGTCCAGACTGAAGTGATAAATCCGCCCTGAAACTCAACACTATCCATAAACGACTCTCTCTGTACTTCTTGATTGTTTTTGTTACCTACCTGAGAAACTCTGTTGGATGTAAATGATGTAATGATAATTCAACATAGTGCAGCTACAGCAGTATTTAACAGATAGAGAACAAAATTGATAAAGGTCAGGTGTTTTTTAAATGCAAAGTCTAGTTGCAAAAGACTATTGGCCGAGAAGTGAACATAGCAGGACAAAAAAATACATCATTTATTCCGGTGGGAAATTTTTTTATTTCAGTCAAGGATGCACCACTTCAAGACTTGTTCAGTCACAGCTGAGGTGGACTTAGGGTGAAACTTTCCTTTTATGATCTCAGACTCTTGTGAGATTTCATTTTTTTTGATGATGCTTTTCCTCATATTAAAGTTTTGGTCTTGTGAGAGAAAGAGCAACATAGTTGTTGACAGCTTTGTGTTATCTCCCTAATTTGCGTTGACAATATCTTGTGTCGACACTGATGAATGAAAACGGTGGGTTTGACGAAGAGCCTGGACAGCAGGCTTGTTATGAGGCAGCGGTGGAATTGAAATCCACCGCGTTAAGAGCTATTGCATTATTTTTCTATGTTAAACAAGTTCTTGTCAATCAAATTAGCCTTTTTTTTTTCTTTGAATAATTACTGGTTTTATTTCTTATTTTTGCCCAGGATTGGTTCCCTTATACGATATTTATAGTATGTTTTCCAATCGAATACATTGTTCTTGCTGTTTTCATGCAAGACCTGGTTGGATACCTCATGTATTAATAGGTAGAATATGGATCAGAAACACCAGCAAAAGACTAAAAATATAATATCTTACTGTTGTAGGCACATAACAGGGTAACCATTTTGAAATGTGTATTTCATGTAAGCCATTTTCACATCTCAATTAGATAAAGTTCTGATGGTGTTTTAAATTTGTTGATGAGGAAGAATATTTATAGGAACATGCAGTTATTTTTGGCATCATCATTTACAACAAGTATTGTGTCACTATGGGGGCCCATTCGCTGATACTGTACTTCTTACACATTCAGTAGATATGTATATGTTGTTTTGCACAGTAGTAAAGCAAACAAATTTCATTAATATATGGAATATTCATATTATTGTACTCATGATTCAATAGATGTAACCTAATTTTTGATTTTTGTTGTTTTATCATACCAAATAATGTATGGTTTGTATGTAATAATGCAACTTTTTTTCTCCCATAAATGCTAAATGAAAGAAAGTCCAAGTGCTGTTTTGTTTGGCATTTCCTTTTAGGAAGACAATAAGAATAGAAATCTAGTGTTTGTATGTCTGTGGAAATGGAATTTTTAACAAAATTAACCAATAAAATAGATGTCAGTAAGTAATTTCTGATTTCAAAAGAAAAAGGATTGAAGCATTCACGAGTTAAATGCTACATGACTAAATGAGAGTCAGTTGAAAGGCTGCCAACAATGATGTTTCAAGCAAATCTTTGCACTCTTTTTTACATTTTTATTGTATTAATTTACAAAAATGTCAAATAAATCAGTAGATACACCTATTATAGCCCACACTGATAACTTTGTAACCTCTGAAAGGCTTATTCCGGGTGCGAGTTCTTCCTCGAGTTCTACTTAATTTTGGCCAGGTGGGGGCACCATAAAATATGCGGCAGCCATGTTTAAAAAAACAAATATCATGAAGGTCAAAGGTTGGGGAAAATGCGCTTATTATTTCAAAGAAGAAACCTGAATTTACTACGTAAAATGCTATTTGACTGTTCCCGCTGTACACTAAGGAGAGTGGTAAGTATTTCATACCAATTCTTGGTGTCTGAGTTATGACTTTTAAAATGTGTTGCTATCATTAGCTGTGTTAGCTTAATTAATGCTAATCCGCGATAAACCTGCCCATGTTGAATGGGCTGTCAAATTGGAAGAAATTTTAATTACAAAGTTAAAAAAAAGGAATTGCTTTAAGTATGGCAATTAATATGGGAAATGCATTTGAAAAAACATAAATTTGTCCTGGTTAATAAAATATACGCGACAAAACATGTTTTTTATTCTGACAAAATCAGAGTTTAAAGTTGTCAGAGAGGATTTCATAATCGTTTTGTCAGAATGATTTTAGGAACAAAATTTTAGTGTTTTTAGTGTCATACTTCATTTCCATAATTTCTGAGGGTTTGAACTGTACTTATTTAAATAGAAGTTGGTGTCTCCACTTAATGGATCTTTTTCCACAAAGTGTAACGTTGTTATGCGTTCACTCCAGCATAGTCAGAATACTCAAATCAATATTAAAAAATAATACATTGACAGAATTTATTAAAAAAGATTATAATAAATCAAATAAAGTTCAGGTCCTTCTCAAACACACATTCAAAAGAAATTAAATCTTTTTTTAAAAAAGAAATCAGTGATTTCGAAGTCTACCAAACATAAAATTTTCACTAAACGGACCATCAGCAATGTGAATATTTTCATTATATTCCAGCTTTATGAACATGCCATCCAGTTTCTGCTAGAACTCAGTGTGATTGTCTAAAATGCTTTTATCTTTGCCTTAAACTCAGTACATCCATTCTCATATTCAACAAACTTTTCCTCCTGCTTCCATCACACTTCAGTTATTTTCCCTGATTTTGTTGTTGTGGCACTGCTCTATCATAGTCAGCTTCTGAAGAAATAAAAACAATTGTAGCTAAACAACAAAAAACATTCTAATGTTGCTGCCCTGAAATCATCGACATCAGAGGTGATCTGTTTACATTTAAACTAAATTCCGAAATCTTCCTTACCTGTCCCATGCTGCCTAGCAACAAGGAGTCTTGTGTCTCATTTAGTGCTGATGCTAGAATTTGAATGATCAAGGAAGCAATGACATCACATTGATCAAAGGACGTGATGACATCACAATTCCATGGTATAGGCTATATAGGCCAGACTTCCAGCTCTCTCATTTGTAGGTTATCGAGCGAGGAGAACACATCACGAAGCATCTGGATCGATTTTTGAATCTTTTCAAGATTGTTTGGTACACAATTTTAGGAATAACATTGCATCATTGGTCATCGTTTGCAGGAGTCAAAGGATTTTTGGACAAAGAGCTTGGAGAAATATCAGGATTCTCAAGTTCATTCAAAGATTTTGAATTATCTTTGTAAATAATTTTGAGAAATATCACATTTCTCAAATTAAACAAAGATTTTGACAGATCTTTAAAAACAGTTTGGATAACATCAATCAGTTTTATTCCAAACAAAGCAGATATGAAGGGAAACAAGGCCCAGAAAACAATGCAGTGGGGTGATATTATGGAGAAGGAACTGGAGCACCCTGAAAGCAAGGTTCAGGGGTCCTGTATCTTAAATCCCGGCACAGAAAATCTCGTCCTGGATAAAGAGACTTCCAACCCGTCTAAGGAGTCAACAACTCAAAATCTGCAGACCGTCCAGGTCAGTTATCATCCCCAAACATCTTCAGCCTCCAGTCAACACGAACAAGCACTTTCCCAGGACACGGTTGAGAAATTTACTCATGTCCAGAAGGAGGAATCCCATCCACCAACTCCTGTTGAACACACCAGGAATAACGGGGCACGACGCAAGACATTTGCTGACAACGTCCCACAGAGAAGACGTAAGTCAACAAATTCTTCAGAC
>JAVQJG010155044.1:0-15088 GCA_036024015.1 Craterocephalus amniculus
TGCTTCCTGCTTATGTCTGAATTCAGTCGTTGCACAAGATAAAGCTCCATCAAACAAGTCTGTTTTCTTATTGAGTGCTGTCAGTGCATTGATCCACTATAAAGATCTCAAAAAACTAGTGCACATTATGGAAATGCTACCAAGAGTGAGGAGTCTAGTAACTGTAATCATTGTGTGTCTACTAGTGAGAGTAGTGATCAGAATCTTTTTGGAAAATGGGTCAAAAGCTGTAATGATAACAAGTACTTATTCATTTCCAAAGATGCGTGAGATCAGCCTGTATTCTTATCGGAAATTTCTGAGGATACTATGAATTACCTTCACATCTCACCGATAAATTACTGGGTTACTCAAACATAACCCACCAAGATTTTTTAACATTTACAGTTGTGCTGAAATTGTTCACAAATGTATCCCTTCCATACCCTTTTATCCCTCATTATGCGCTTCCATGAAAGAAAGGGTATAAAATAACAATTCAAAAAACGAAAGACTGAAAAAGTAATAATAATAATACATTTAAATTTGCTAAATTATAATTTAGTGAAATAAGATATTGTTTTTCAATCTAACTGAGTTGGAAAAAATAATAAAAAACAAACAATACATTACTGGACCAATAAGAGCACTTTGCTGATGAGCAGTGGGCCAAAATAATGTAGCTGCTAACAGGTGTAGAAGTCTGATGTAGAGTTGCAGAAAACCCCTGAATGCACTGATTGCTTCAAAGGATTGCTCAACTAAATATTATCAAATGAGTGACGTAACATAAATGAATTTCTCATGTTTCTTTTTTTGTTTTGTTTTTTACCAGCTATCATGTTCCGAAATTTTTATTACTTTTGTCAGCTTATTTCAGTAAAATCTGACTTTTTTCCCATCTTTAATGGAAGTGTATGAATAATTTTGTAACTGTATACGACTGTCAGTCATCTTACTCTTTGCAGAAAGGAAACTGTTTCAACTCGTAAGATCACAGGATTTCTTCCTGCAATGACAAAAAAGGCTTTTCTCCCAGTTGGTACCGTTATGTTTTTAGTCTTTGGCCCTGCGCACTAAAAAGGTATTTTAATGACTTTAGCTCTTTTGATGCATTTGTACCTATCATCTGGATGCAAACATGTATGCAGAACGGAAGGTAAATGCAACATTTGTATGCAACAGTATATCCATTATGTTGGATTAATATCCAGTGCATAAAATGCCTGCAGGATAGATTGCAGTGAAGGACAATGAATCTCTATGGAGCTGTCTGTGTCACTCCTAAATGTCTAATTTACTGCAGCAACTAAAAAGATATTTTTTATTGTCTAAAGACCATATTAAAAAACTGTTTCCATGATTTAGTTGAAATATATTAAGTGGTTTTGTCTCATTACATTTACAATCTAAAAGTAACTTTTCACTTTGAGAACAAAGAAAAAAAACACAAATAGATTGAATAATTTAATGATCAACTACGCCGTTAGTTGAGAGTCAGGATTTATTTAATCAATTAATTTCCATTATTTTATCTATTAAAAAAAACAACAAACATATAAAGTCTTTAAAACCAAACTGTGTGTTCTGCTCATCTCACTGCATCTCATGTCATTTCTGACCTCAGATAACTGGGATGCTGCTCATTGGGTTTTTTTCATGCGCAGAGCATCCTCATTTATGTATTGCCCACATGTTTTGGCCACATGCAGTTGTCCTCTTTCTGCTATCAGCATTGCCCAATATGGATCCCTGCAGGATGGACACACAGATGGACGCTGTGGGGCTCCACCGCCAGCCTGGCTGAAGCACCAGCCGTCCGTCTCAAAATGTCCCTCTCAGACTGGCAGCACATCACAGAGTCACATCAGGACGTTTTCATTTATCCATTTGCGATGAAATTGTTTGAATGCTAATTTGCCTTCGCTCCAGATTTTCTTTAGTCTTTTATTCCAAGTAGCTTTCTGGGTGCGATCAATGACTAAAATATGAATGGAAAGAACAAAAGTAATGTTTTCAGACCTGTAGATCAGTTATTTAATCAACAACACAGTAAGGGACTGCGCCGTATCACTGACTATCTCATATAATCAGAGGTAAACACTGCATTTGTTGAGTTGACTGAGTTATTGAAGCTTGCTAGATTTTACAAAAAAATGTCCACAACTTAGATTTTCTTTTGGCACTTCAGTGAGGTTTGTAAATAATTGAACTCCAGATGTTTTGTATGGCACTGCTGCCCTGAAAATTAAAAAAGCTACAAGATAAAAATAAATAAAAAAAGTAGGAAAAATGTATAATATTTCCAGTTCATGTGTGGTAAAAACCAAGGGATTGAATCCCATCTCATGTATAAAGATCAAAGCTGTGAATTTATCGGCAAGCTAAGTGGAAGACGTCCAAAAATGGCAAGGAAAGCCAGGGCCAATTGTATTGCAGAGCTTGTTATAGACAACAGTTAAGTATAAAATTAATTCAGCTTAACATGTTTAGAATTAACATATCCCCCCTAATGGAATGTGAAAGTATTAATTAATTTTACATTTAAAAAAGGAATAATACCGCTTAAACCCAGCTGGAGTAAAAAGTCGAGTGCATGAACTTTACCACTTTTACATGTTGATTTCTGTGAAAATTATCTAGGTGCAGCCTAATGTCCATTTGATGCATAAAATACTGGTGCCTTACAGTTAAAGTGAGAAATGAGGCCTTACAAACTACTGGACGTTGGGTTAGAGATGCTGCCTTTCAGGCCAAATCACACAGATGCCATACCAAAATTAAACTTGGAGCCTTCATCTTACATCTCATTAAAGCCAGCACGAAGTTGACTTTGATGCCTTCTGTGTCTAAATAGGAGTTTTTATTAGTTGAAGAATGTAGTTTATTCATAGGAGAAAAGTTTGAACATTTCCCCAGTCCTCATCTCTGTAGGTGAAGTTGCTGCTCTTTGCAAGGCGCTAACTTTAGCTAATGGAGCTTACTGTAAGTAATTAGAGGAGGTAAAACTTTTTGAAGTTGAGGATACAGCTGAACAAAAGTGATAGGAAGGAAATTCCCCACTGTGTTTGTCATGTGCATGTCTGTCTTTTAAAGCTTACGGTTTCCACATGGAGCCATTGTGCAAAATCTGTAAAGCACTGAAATGCCAACACAAACGCCAATGATGTGTGTTCGAAGTCCTCAGGCTTGGCCCACAAACAGAAAACTCAAACATTTTACACCTGTTAAGACTTTTTTGAGTCTTCTCTGACTTACAAACTAGGACTGGGCAATATACCGAGACTTTTTCAGATTTTTATTTTTGCATGTTGTATGACTATATTTTACTTTAGTTTATACTTTAGTTTCATTCAACTGTTTTCATGCCACTGATCCTTGTGCATTTAGCGCTCAAGGATGTAAATTACATCTGTCTCTTTGGTTACGTGCCAAAAAAGGTTATATGGAGATATATACCGTGTATCGTGATTCAGGTAAAAATAGCGAGATATTGTTGATTCGTATCACCCAACCCTAGTACCAACGTGCATCTTTCCTGACTACAGTGAAGAAATCTCAATCATTGGATGTGAATACATTTAAGTGCCAGAGTTCCTGTTTGTTTTTCACTTTTTGATTGGTTCTCATTACTTCTCGTCAGATCCATCTGACGTACATTTTAGCAAGCCTCCTCCTACTAAGTTAAAGAAACGGTCACTCAAGACACATGCTGGTGCACTTTGATGCTACGTGTGGACAGATGCACATAGAGCTGTGTATTCGTGATCGAACCACTCAAGACACGTGACATTATCAGGACTGAACAGTCTTGTAGAATCTGCATGGGATGCACCTGGGTGAGATTTACACTGAACATCTGTTTGAAAGAAATACTGGTTACAACAAATTCATGCTTTCTTTAGCTGTTAAAAAGAAGCAGAAATTATGTAAAATCAGAGTATTAGACTGGAATGAATTTGATTTCCAAGAAAAGAACTGAACTGGACTGACTCTATTGGAATGAATAAAAGTTGGTATTTCTCAGCTTTAGTACTTTAAAGCTTCTATATCTAACAGAAAAATTCAAGTTCCATTTGATATTGAACAAATTTATAATAAAATAAATATTAAAGTACTTGAAAGAGCAAACGACCCAACTTTACTGCCATCCAGTTACAATCAGTTCAGTTAAGTCCTTAAGTATCTTTGTAGTTTGACTCTGAGCAGCATACGACTCAATGAAGTAAGCTGTAATCTGTCTGTTTAAGAATCTGTGGTTTTTTAAACTCATTTAACCAGGTGTCAGTGCTGCTGGGTAGCTTTTAGCTAATTCTATTAGTTTAACTTAAGTGCACTCAAAGAGTTAAATTAATGCAAAATAATCACTATTAATACACTGTTATTAGAGAAACAAATCTTAACAGCATTCTGTTTTCCTTGTTTTGGTTTTGAATGTTTACATCAACACATCAATTTGCATCTAGATTGTGTTTTTCCGTCTGCGTAAGATGCTGGTTGGAGGTAGAAGGGTGACTAACTGATTGTAGCTGTAGCTTTTTGTTCCAGTACAAATCAGTAAACAATAAGCCTTTTTTTTAAAACAATGCTGCTCCTGGAATGTTCCTTGAAAGGTGCATGCTGGGTATTTTTCTGTTTTTAATTTACTCAGTCTTTATCTCTGTATTGTGATTAAATATTAGTTAAGCATATGCTGCACGCCTCCTCCGTGCTTCATTAGAACTCCAATATATTGCTTGTTTTTTGGAGAAAAAGCACTCCAGATTAATTCTTGTGAAGTGGTGTGAAACCTTCATCATTTATTTATTTTTGCTGCCCGAGGCTCCAAATATTCATCAGTGTTTTGATGTATAGGTGTATTAATTTACTTATGCTTTAATTGTTGGGAGGCCAGACGTTTATTAATATTTTGTGTGCAATTAAGACTCCATGCAGTGCTGATGAAACATTTCACAAAATTATAGGGGAAGCATCATGTTTCAATTATCTTTTAATTTCTCCGAACAATGTGGCAGTAATGTGTTCAGAGTTAAGGCCTTTCTCTGTTCATTATGATAAAAATATTTGACGTTAAATGGAGAAAAGGGATAATTCTCTTCGTCCTTTCCGCACTCTGTAGGTCTGAGGTCGTCAGTCTGGGCTTTAAAGATCACAATCAAGTTCACCATCCAAATAGTCACTGCTCCTATAGCTGTGGTGGGGTTGCAGCTCTTTATCTAAAAAGTGATGACCTCCAGTTAAAGCCCACATCCCTGCTGAATCGTATAACAAGGCCAGCTTTTTTGGCACTGGAACCAGCCTTTTCCCTCGTGGGAAGGAGAAAGGGAGCAAACCTCTGGCTGTCATGGTAATTGGCAGAAGGTACCCCGATCATACAAATGGAATGACACGCTGACATTTATTATCTTTAATAGTATTTTCTCCTTCATTCTGTCACCATCTCCCATTCTCCTTTCTTTTTCTGTCCGCCACACACTCTTTTTGTTTTGTTTGTGTCCCTACCTCATCAGCCCTCCTGCCATCATCCCATGGGTCACCATGCAATGTCTCACTGCCGCGCTTTTCCTTGGCACCTGAGAGATAAAGTCACTCCCGATGACAGATGACCATGGGCGCGAGCAGGGATGAACACCGGTTTGTAATGACACAGATCTGCTGTGCACCTTTTATTCAGTCCTCAAGGCTGTGTGTGAACAGCCGTGTCAGGTCACAGGCTGGATCAGCAGTCGTATTATGGAGTACGTCATAAAAGTCCTTGTAAATAAAGCAAATGTTCTTTCAAGCAGCACCCACAGAATAGACCTTGATATACTAAAGTCCTTAAGATGAATAAATGGGAGTTTCATCAGGCCTGAGCACAAATGCCAGACAGCTACCTGTCTGAGATTTAAGGGTCTTTTTTAAGAGCTGTTTATGATTCTGCAGTGACCGGAGCAGGTAATGACCAGCTGTGGGCATCTCGCGCTGAACTTGCTGGCACCCGATAATCTCATAATGACACTTTACTGATGCAACCTCAGCCACTTGTGAGGTTAGCCTGTTGGCCTCCTATGATTGGTCCTGACAGTTTGGCCATGGTCAGGCTCTAGACAGGGACATGTGCTCCACAGGGCTGAGGACAGACGAGGTCGACAGCCAAGCTCAAACTGTGAGCTGCTGCTGGTATTATGCATGAATTATTCTGCATTCTCTTAATTTTCCACTCCCTTAGGTTGTTTGCAAAACACATAAAGAGGATGTGAAATGTTGTCATAAATAAATTTGGAAATGCACGACACATTGTTCTCATTCTAGTTGTGTGCCATATGTAAAGTAAAAGAGTTGCTAAATCACTTCTGCTGCCTTTCATACACACAATGCAATACCAGTGCTTCTTAGCCAGAGGCATTACTGTGACCACTTGCTTTAAAAAAATTTTAAGCATTATGGAGTATTGATTTGGACATACAAACTACCTCAACACAATAGTTAAGATGAGGTGTTTGCAGAGGCTGGTAAGGTTTAAATGCAGCTACACTTGTCAAAACCCGCTGCTCAATTTTTTACTCCAGTCAAGTGGAAGAAAAGTCTCCAAAGGGCAATTTCATTTATATTTAAAGATTTCATAACAAGTAAACTCAATTTGATATGCAATGAATTATATCTGAAACAAAAAGAGGATATGTTTTCATAAGTTTAATAAATGATATTCGTGTGGAAACATTGAAATGAAATGAAAAAATCGATTGCCAGAAACAAATGGGAAAAATAGAGATGTATGGGACATAAAGACATTTTAATGTGATGCATGAGCGTGTCATGTGTTGGTTTGGTTTTTTTGTTTTTATAAATTAACCTGTGGTACCCAGTACGTAAAGAGTTACCTTTCAACTCAATACGGGCCAGGGTTCTTTATGTGTTTTTGCTAAGATCTTTTGGTTTTAAATAATTAACTGAATTGTCTAATTTCTAATTTCTATTTCTTGCCAGGAAATGCTGGAGTCAAAAGTTAATGTTGTAAATTATTAGAGTAAGGTATGATTATTATTTATTTGTAACCCAAAGTTTTAATCAACAAAAACAAGTGATAGTCATAATTATCAATATCATCCCATCAACTCTGTTGTTGACATTGACTCCAGCTGTCATCAGGATCATAGATCTACAATTTTGGAATATACTAAAAGTGTCGATGCTGCCATGATCCACCAACCCAACCCATCTTTGCACTTGATATATAGCCTATATAATATGCACATTTACCATTTATTTAAATAAATACAGTCTTTTAATGAGCAGACACATTCAGAACTGATTCATGGCATGTAATTATATGCTTAGCATAAATTACAGCAGCAATTAACCAGTACAGAACTCCAACCTGCCTGTAACATTCATTACTGCCATATGTAAACTCCCTCAGGTTCTTTTGGCAAAAACCCTATAATGCTGCTGAACATGGAAGAAAGCTGATACAAAACTGTGATGAAAAAAAAATTTCACAGACATTTAATGCCCCAAGTTGATTTTTCTTTAGTTGTGCTTTTTAGAAGACTTTCAAACGATAACTTCCAGATTTTTTTCTCAGAGGAGCATCACTTTCTAGACACAACTTTCATATTATATTTGATATATACCACAATAACAGTAAGAGTGCCTTTACCATATGAAAAGCAGTGCAACCAGACACCTGCTGCTTGTGCTGTGTGTGATGGTTTTGTCGTTGCTGAGAACTGACCTTGGTATCAAAGTAATAATAGAACACTCCTCTACAATGTTAGCCTTATAAAGTGTTTGTCTGCTGCCCCATTAGTCACGCCAGACAGATGCATTAATGCCGGCATTTAATGAACTGCCTCATGCATTTAATTTGATTTTATTGCAGATAGGAAATGTGCTACCTTTGATCACCAATGCAGCAGTGACATTGATCAATATGACTGTGTATAGCCTAGTACAGGAACAGTGAGCAACTTTGTATCACAAGTTGTTTAGAATTTGCCAGAGAAGAAAGCAGAATCCAGAGACAACCAGTTTCTTCAAGATTGGCAGAAAGAATTGTAAGCAAAGAAACTATTATGGCTTTATCTTTATGCTGTGCTTGTATAAGAAATGTTTCATTTTGAGCTAAATGTAAATAAACATTACAGGTTCAGGTTGCAACCTTGCCGTCTGTTAAAGTGGGACTAGATGTTTACATTTATAAGCAATCGCACTGTTACCTTCTTGACGAGGTTTATCAACACACAAACAATCATGAAATTATGATTCGATAAAAAATGATGCATATATTTGCATAAATGCTTTCCTCAAATCCTTTTGTTTATATTTTTTACTTTCCCCCCAGTTAATGATGACCTATATTCCTGCACTGATAGCAATCTGAGTCAACACGGGAAAAATATTTATGGATTAGCTTTTACTCATAATCTGTTAAATACTTGATATTGCTGGTTTTTAACATAAAAACTGCCCTTTTTAAACTATCATTTAACTGTAAGTATGCAATAAATGTGTAAATATATCCTTGAGCCACGTTCCTATCACTTTCTCCTGATGCAAACAAAGATACTTATTGATTTCTTTCAGGCAAACTCTAATTCATTTTATTCACTATTTAACTATGAACCCTTGATCACTATACTTAAAATATTTCCCTCCAAAGAGTATGTGTTTTTTTTTTGCTATAGCATTTACTTGAATCTGTCATAAATGATCATTAAGGAGAAACTCAAGACTTAACTCTTTCTACTTTCTACTTCTCCTAGCAATTCGGTTGCATTTCTCCAATTTATTCACATTCCAGGCACAATCCACCCTCCAGGGACTTTCTATGATCGAGATGGAGAAATAAACGCAGAAATAATGTGGTTTACAAAAATGTTGCAAACTGTAGTGTGCAGTAAATCCGGAGATGAAAGCGTGTTTATGGTGTAAAGCAAGATAAAAGAAAAGACTTGTGGCGTGATCCATCTCTCCTCTAATATTCTTGAATTAAAGATGTTTTTGTTGGCTTCATATAATTAGCACTTTCATTCCACTTCAGTGAAGTCGAAGTTGTACAATGCTGTCTTTTTACACACACATACTGTAATGATCAAAAGCTCAACATTTCACGGTTGCAGATCAGTCAACAGGGCCATTAAACTCCAAAACAACCATTACTGCGGAGCCAGAAAGACATGAGGGGAAGAGTGGCGGCAATTTTCGATCAGCTACTCTGGTAATCTCCACGCTCCGTAAAACTTACTTCACTGTAATTCACATTCGCACAACTTCTGGTTTCCTCTCTTCTCTTATATTATCAAGAGTGATGATTTGCATATTGGTGTTTTGGAGTGGATGTTTCAGGGAGAGGGATTCTATGATGCCATGGGCCACATTCAGCATACACAATGCGCTTCCCTCTTTTTCTCTTTGCAAAGAATATTTCACACTATGCTGTTCATTTGAACAGAAAACAAACATTTGATGGGGAGTCATGTTCTGTGTTAAGTTAACCATTATTGTTTCAGCAGCAGTTATTACTTACTCTTTCCACTGTGCCTTACATGAAGATATATAAACCATATATCTAGTTAGCTCAAACTTTTGAACAGAAGCATGGGCTGCATTGCTGAATTCGCCTTTTTAGTCAGTACCATGTATCTGTTTTGTTTAACTGAGGCAGAAATCATGAAAAACAACCCCGGTGAAAAGTTAATATAGTAATGTCATGCACAGAGTCTTAGTCTTCATAGTCTTCTCATATTTATGACAAGCATTGGGTCTCCCGTCAAATCTAATAACTAATTTTATGGAAAAGGAATTCAGCTGTTTTGCTGTAGCCCAAAAAAGTGATCCATGATCAGGTTCACGCTGCCATGTGCCACATTTAAAGCAACACTAGACACGTTTCTGACCTTATAACTCTGTAATTCTTGCTCGCCTTTATTCTGAATATCAGCACATTGGCTATTTAGAATGCATCATGGTTGATTTTAACATTCAGCAAAGAAATGCAAGAGGACATTATCGGAGAAAGCGAGGAAAAGAACAAGTTAGTGAGACAGCAAGATGGGATTGACTTTTACTGGCTGGAAAGAGCTCAGAGAAGAAATGGGATAGAAGCTGGATTGCGAGCTAGTCTTTGTTAGGGGGCACCAAAGTGTGAAAATGTGCCAGAATTAAAGTTTTTTTTTTTGTTGTTTATCTGATTCTGTTGGACAGATCAGTTTCATACGAGAAATTTGCTTTTCTAGACATCTGTAGTGACATCCCAAAATGTGCAAGTCTTCCAAAGAGGCTGCAAGGCACAACAAGAATACTGTGTCCTTTTCAAGTAGCGAAAGGGGCCATTTACGAAATCAGATATAGCTTTTACTTTTTACAGGCACAGTCCTGAACTTTGTGTTCATACTGCTTGAATAAACTAAACATTTTTAAAAGTATAATGAAGTAAATAAGTCTGGTTTTATGGACCACTCCAACCCTGACTGGGAGTGTCTGTTTTTATCTCACTGTTCACCTGCAGTTTGTAAAGTATTTCATCACATGTGACAAATGGACCTTGCAGTGAGTTTATAGTCTGATGCTACTTCAGTTCTGTGCACGTTACATCTCATTTCCAGCATATTGCCTTCGGTTAGGAGATGATGGTTTCCGTCTCCTGCTGGTAGAATAACATACATGGCCTTTAAAGTAAAGTGCTGCTCCCTGAACACATTTTCTGCTAGTTAATAGACTTGAAGGGGAGGCTGGGCTTTCATGCCATTATTGTTTCAATTAAACCAGAGAGTCAGCTGAAGCACACTTTTCTATAATAAATATGTGTCTCTATGAAAAGCTTTTTAATGTCTTGACACAGCCATTGGACAGGTCTAGTTGCAGATATGACCTCACTTCCCAGAGGAGAGCGTCCAATGCAGCAGCCTCAGAGGAGGATTACGATGAAGAGAAACTGATAGACTTAATTTTTTCTTTTCCTTTTTTTGTTCTAGAGGGCTTGTAATTACAGCCAAGAGAGTGGGGGGATAATTACGTGAAGCCTATCAGTGACTGATAGAGGGCTAGGTGGGGAAAATGAAAATCAGATATTCTATCATCCAACTCTCAAAGAGGAACAGAAGAAAAAGCGTCCCGTTACTTTGGTCTTCCTTGTGTTAGGAATAAAAAGAAACAATGAGCAAAGGCACTTCTTTCATCCCTCTATCTCTCAGCTGCTCTTATCTTTCCCCTTCATTTGTCTCCCACTTTTTTTTCTCCTATGATTTTTTTTTATCTTTCTCTTTTTCCACGCTGGTCTGCCTGCCATCCTCTCCCTCCTTCCTCTCTGACAGTGTTCCAGGCTACTCAAGGGAATTACAATTTAAAATGACAAAATGGAGATCATCACCGTGTCACAAGATCAAGTGAAATGAAATGGCCCATGGAAAATGCCTACGTATGCTAGTGTGCAGTTGGGTGTATGTGTGTGCACAGTGGTGTATGCATGTCCTGCACGTGTGTGTGCATGCTTGTTGTGAATTTGCTCTCCTGTACTGTAACGGTGTATGACATGGGCCGGTACGGTGTATTCTGTAGGGGAGTTTCTGAGTGACTCCTGCTCTGCAGTCAGAGCTAATGTAGTGTAACAGAAGTAGGCTTGTCCTGCTCTGCTAATTTTCCCATTGCCATTACTCCCAACATTTCCCTCAACTCATGATAGCAACTGCATTCTTCTTACAGTGAGCTCAGCGATTTTTAAGCTTGTGAAATATCTGTAAATCCTGGATGCACTGCTCCCTGATAGTCATGATCCCTAAGCACTTTTTTTTAAATTCTTACTTCTCATTGACTTTCTTCACTGGCTTTAAAGGAGGATAGAGAATTGGAGCTAGACATACACACACCATTGCCGTTTGTGTATTCTGTGGGTTTGTTACTTTTTTAGTGGCATCAAAATAATCTGTTTGCAGTGAAGGTTTCTTTTGTGCCTGCACTACTTTATGTATGTTATTGTACAGAATAGGACTTACCCATGTGGACCAGAAACGTAGCTTTTTTAACACAGTGGGAGGATGTTTATTTTAAGTGAAACTGTTTGTTTTTAACCCAATTAAGAGATTTTCAATGTCTAAATGATGGAATTAAAGTTGTCCTTTGACATTGCATCTGTTACTTTTAAGTATTGGCTCGGGCAGGTGACAAACTTGGGTTTCCAAGATCACAATAAAAACTAGAGCTCCAGCCCTCTATTACAGATTCTTTTGCCATTAAAAATGAACACCTCAGGTAAGATGCATTAAATTGTTTTTATGACCAAAATTGTGTGTAAGGACCAAGAAAAGTGCATACACCTTATTTTCACCAGGTTCATAAAGCCATGCATCTGTGGGGTTGCCTTTTAATAAAACTCAGTCAGTGTGAAAATGTATAAAGGGCTATGCGCACTTCCTTTTTTCTAATGAATGGATGCAGACACTCCTTAAATTAACATTTGCATATAAAAACATCCTTTGCAACCCAACTAGATCTGCAAAACACTGAAACCAATGATGGAAAAGGAATTATCCTAAATGTTAATTTCAGACACAATAATGTAGAGCAAAAGGAATTCTGTTTTATTTGATGATCTATGTTGGAGTGGCAATTATGACTAAATTAAATTAGGTTAACGGGCTTAACAAATCTTTGAAGGGAAAAATATAAATAAATAAATAGTTAAACAAATATTAATTGAATTTTGAAAGAAAAGAAAGAAAGATAAGACAGCTGAATGAAAAATTGTACCTGAAGTGACTGATTTTAAGTTCAAATCAGGATCCTTCAGAAGAAAAAGAAAGGAAAAGAAGTGTTGGTTTAATGGGTGAACGATAACTATCAACAGGCCAATATAAGGAAATTGTGACGTCATTCCGATAAGTCCGATTCATGATGAATTGCTCCGATAACTAATTTAAACTTGTCATCACGGCAGTCCTCCGTAGACACAGACACTATAAACAGTTCGCTGGTTATTTGTAACAAGTGTTCCAAGATAGTTTCACGAGGAGGGAGAAGTAGCACAAGCTTCAATACTACAAACCTGATCAGTCACATGAAACATAACTATTGCTTCGACAGTTTAATCGCGTATGAGAACTTCCGGGCAGCTAAAGCCCCTAACCACCAAAAGCTAGCCACTAAGAAGCCATCGGGACTTACAGGCAACCATTAAGCTCTCGACAAATCCAAGAAATTTGCCAGACATGACACACGGGCTATTGAAGATTCAATCATGGAAAAAATTACGCTTGACGACCAGCCCTTCAGCCTCGTTGAGGACAGAGGCTTTTCGCGTCTGATTAATCACCTGGAGCCATGATTTACGATGCCGAGCCGGCGCTACTTTTCTGATGTGTGCCTTCCATCCAAGTATGAGCTTCACGATGGATAAATGGACTTGTGATGTCAGCCTGTAAGCATGATTAGTCTGACTGTGCAGTGGTTAAATGCAGATTTTCAGCTGTTCAGAGCGGCGTTACAGTGACAGGAGCTGCCCGGCTCACACACAGGTACAATGATAAAATCATAAAATCTAACTTGTGTCAGTGCACTAAGAGTTCACTTATTCAGACTGTGCTTATAAACAGTAGAAATCTCTGAATGTAACTTTTCTATAACTTTTACTTCTGAAAAACAGGCTTTTTTAGTTTGTTATCCCAATGCATGTATTTGCATCAGTTTAAGGTGGTTCAAGAAGCCTTTATTTTTGTATAAGTAAGCGATGCACTTTATTTGAATTGATGTGCATTTAAGATATCAAATAGTTTTGTTTGACATCTTTAAAATGTTTGAGAGGCTTAACAATAGTTTTCAGCAGTAAATAAAATAAATGTCGCGCTATTAAGAGTGAAGAGACTTTTTGGTTTTCTTTATAGGATTGATGTAATGATCTTAGATGTGTTATCGGTTTTCAGTTATCGATATCGGCCTTAACAAGCTGAAAGTTATCGATATCGGTCTCTAAAAAAGGTTGTCGTGCATCCCTTCTAAACAAGCCCTGTGTAGGTATTCTCAGATTGCTATTTTGAGATTCAGCAAATCAACCTGTTTTATTCCACAGCACTGGCATAAAAGAGAAAAAGACGAACAGGAATATTCACAAAAACAGGTTCCTGCCAGCTTGGTTGAAGGAAAATAATGATCATATTGCGGTATATGCTGATGATGTTACCAAGCAACTGTGGAGTCACCTTTTTCCCCCCAAAAGATTACTAATGAAACCTGTACGACTTGTTAACCTATTAAATGCCTATTTGTAGACCTAATTGTTAATAAAGTGCTAGAAAGGCGATGCTGCATCCATCATCCCCGCCATTAGCCTGCAGAGCCATTGCATTCAAAGAGAAGCATTCTCTGACTTTCTGTTACACAACATAAAAAACCTCTTACAATTTACTTCTCACAGATAGTAACATGGTCACATAACTAATTACTTATTTATTGGCAGTAATACTAAAATAATTTGTTAATTTTGACCGTAAAGACTGCAAACGAGACAGCAATGACCAGAGCGAGACCAGCAAGCAGTGCTCTGTCTCAGTTAAATGTGTATAGCCTGTACAACATGCAGCCTTACGTAGTGATAATCATGTCAGATGTAGACGCTGACACGGTGCATATATAGCTTCAATCACATTTTTCCATCAGCCATCCCACATATCAAAAACATGGCCCACCTCTGCAGTTTTGTTTGGTTCACATTCAACATGAAATCAGCAACATGACCACCATAGAGAAATGGCTGTAATCCATATGCAGGCCAGATCCTTATATTTCGACCACTTCTGGCCCATTAAACAGTTGCCGTAATTGAGCCAGAAGTACATAAAGCTGCTCAGATTAGGCGCCAACATGTCTGCTATCTGGGTTCTCAAGTCCATTGCAGTGGATGAGCCATTCATGTGGCAGAAAACAAGAAAAATCTTCATGTAGTGAACAAGGTCTCATGAAGTTTTTGTGTGACAATGAAGCATGTCATCTATGTTTTCTCTTCAAGGCCCTAACCAACGGCCACAGGATTGTGTTTCCATTAACAGAGTTCATCTCGGAACAACTGAAAACACTCAGCACTACTGCAGCACTTATTTAGATAACCCAAACTGGGAATAGTCTAATTTAAAACTGA
>JAVQJG010155050.1:0-10097 GCA_036024015.1 Craterocephalus amniculus
GATTCTTACACTTCTCCATAAATCTCACAAGTGTTACCTTTATATTGATACCAAGCTTATTTAAATGAACCTTGTGGTTGCAGAGATATACTCATTTAAACTGAAACATGTAATTTTGAGAAATTTTGGCCTAGAGCTTAAAGGGTGTATTGACATTCACAAATAGGGAAAACAATCATTTCAAAATATTTCTGAACCATATCTAAAAGTATTCTCACTAGTAGAGGGTATGTGGTCTTTTTGGCACTCAAAAAGTAGGTAACCTGCTTCTACAGCTCTCAGAGAACTAATACACCAGGCGATGGTCCAGAATTTAGCTGAGATGGATGAGTGTGTGAAAGCACTCTCCCTTTAATCACTCTATGAGACTCTCACTTTGAGTGATGTAATGTGTGTGAGTGTGTACTGGCTGTATAAACTCACCCAGAGGGACCCCAGACTTGGGGGAGATAAAGACCTCTCCTAAAATGTAAACACTCTCAGAAGTGGCGAGCGGGACAGCTGTAGTTGCACACACACGCGTCCAGAGAAATGCAGTCCCAAGGTCAAGGTTAAGCGCTACACTCTTTCAAGGCCCACTTTCCCTCTTGACCCTCCATCTTGCTGTTGGATCTCTTGTGCAGATTGGGTGCTGAAACATGGGTCATTTTGACAAAAGAAAAACAGAGAGAATATGAAGAGTGCTGAAGCAGAAGTTTGGCACTTTTGGAAGACACACACACACAGACACACAAAAGAGGGAAATGGCATTTAGATCTTTAATAAACAAGTGTGCATTTTATTTGAGGTTGGGGTTCACAATGGAAAAAACTATTTAATGTCATAATTGTGTTTTCTCCAATTGCACAACAACCAAAATATGACACACATGCTCTAAAATGTGGAGTATGTATTTTACTTCCATAAATAAAGTGTGTTGTATGTGACAACAGGTATTCCTCTGCACATGCTCATCACTTTAGAGCTTCAGACTGTTCATACTGGAGTCTGATGGCTGCAGCCTTGAAATGATCACACATGCAACTCGAATTGTAGCCAAAGAGTTTAAGGTAGGGAAATGGAGAAGAAACTGGATTCAGACTAGATTATAGTGATACCGTTTTATATTGTTTGTTGATTTGAGATTTCAGAACAGTTAAACAGACTTTCATTCTACATAGTTTTTATTATAGATATCCAACACTGATATTGAAAATAACATTTGGTTTTGCATGTCAGCTTTAGCCTCGTTTCCACTGAGGAGTACTGGTCGGGTTGGTACGGGTCGGTATGGTCCTGAATGGTCCGGCCCAGTCAGAGAAGCGTTTTCACTGAAAGTCGAGCCACCGCCGGCATGCGGGGCTTCCAGCGCGGCGTCATGCTAGCGCGACACCGACACGTGAAGCTAAAACAACATGAGCTATATGTCTCTATAAACTTTTTAATTCCTCACCGCTGCATCAGCTGATTTTACGTGACTTCAGCTCCAAATGTGGGAGGAAACGTTAAAGCTCCAGAGCCGACCAGACCTTGCTGATGTTTGAAGACTTTTTTATTGTTTATTTCCAGTGTGGACCGACGGAGTTTGTGTCGCGCTGCTTTGTGAGTTGTTTTGTTTTTGTTTCTGTCCGCGAATCAATGCGTGTTATTGCATGACGCCAGCAGCTCCGCCCAAACCGTACCGTTCCATTTTCGATGGACCCACAACTGAAGTGGGGCCATAAATGGGCCGGAACGGGGCGGTTTAATGGGTCGCTTCCACAATGGAAACGCTCAAAATAGCGACCCGACCCGTACCGACCCGCTCAGTAGAAACGGGGCAATATGTCGCACTGTAGCCCTGATCTAAACGGATGAGTTATAAATAAATTCCCCCCTCCCACAGGTGTCATGAAGGTAAAGCTGAGCTTTTAAAGCTAAAATGTTTTTTGTACCAGGCTGTAAACATATTTCATTCTGCTGGAAAGTTGCTCTTTTTACCATGAGAGTCTCTGGGGATTGGCTCAGCCAGCCCCTAGTGGAGGATGGGGGAACCGCTGCTCCTTGTGGAGGCTGGGGGAACCGCTGCCCCTAGTGGAGGAGGGGAGAACTGCAATTTATGGCACTACAAAGGTTTCAGGCATGTTAGCATGTTGCTATGTTACACGTTAGCATGTTGCTATGCTATATGTTAGCATGTTGCTATGCTGGATCTCAGGTTAATGTTCCTGCAGGTGAAGCATCATGTTGAACTCGTTCTGATGCCTGACTTCCTCTTTTCCAGATATAAATCCAGACAGCAAGCGCAGCTCTGATATGACGCGTCAACCTTCCTGTGATCTGTCCGACCGTCTGGAAAATATTCCGTCTGATCTTTGCAAACGGCTGTTTGAAGGAAAAGTGTTGCTTAGAGGCGGTCGACGGCTCAGAGAGCGGCACAGCAAACTTCCCTTTTTCTAACGGCCGTACCTAAACCACCTCCTAGCCGCTCCGTCTCAGTTTCACTCCCACCTCTGCTGCTCTGATTTAACAACTGCCTCAGGGAGACGAAACAGAAGTTTTCAGAGAAGAAAACCGAGTTTATAGAACCATAAGGGTTAAACGGAGACGTGGCGTCAGGCTGGGAATACAAAGAAAACTGGTCTTTCTCCCGTAATGAAGACCAAGAGCAGAAATGACTGGATGCTTATGAGCCCTGAACAGAAACTAGACACCAAAACTACAACGGCCCAGTTTCATGATCCCAGTTCAGCTCAGCGTTTCCTGCCTGTGGTGATGGAAACGTACCGCAGAAAAAGACTCGTATTCACTGATTCAGAGGCGATCACAGAAAGATAAACCAGTTCCACAGGTGCTGGGACGATTTAGTCTGGACCAAAGGAAACGGAGAGCTTCAGACATCCGACATTTCATCCCAGCATGTTAACCTGGCTGAACTGGTGTCTGTTTAGAACAGCTGGGAGCACATCTGGGCCGGGATGAGTTGATGACACAGCCTGGATGAGGTGGAAAACCTCCAGAACAGCCTTCCTCAGCGTCTACAGCAGAAAATCATCTTGCAGCTTTAGACCAAACAACCTGGAAGTCCTCAGCTGGGAAATGAGACCAGAACTCCATATTCAGATCTAAAAACTTCCCAACATCTCTGGAAATCAGGCTGCAGACCCGATTGTAGTAGTCTTCCGTCATGTCCTCTTCATCGGGACCTCCCGGCTCCGGCTCGTCCTCTTCATCGGGACCTCCCGGTCCTCTTCATCGGGACCTCCCGGTTCCGGCTCGTCCTCTTCATCGGGACCTCCCGGTTCCGCATCGTCCTCTTCATCGGGACCTTCCGGTTCTTCTTCGGCCCTCTCCCTGCATGGCTGTGTGTGTGTAAATGCAAGCATGCATCTCTTTCCTTCCTCAGACTCAGGTTGACCTTCATCATGTGACCACGCCTGCTGAGTCGCTGCCATGTGATTGGCTGCTCAGATACCTGCGTTAACAGGCAGCAATGGATGAAAGGTGGACGACTGTCATGTCTCTGCACACTTTTTCTTTTTCTCTCTACTCTGAATCACAAAAGAAGCAAACACTCTCCCGTCTCTGCTCCAACATTTCCGGTCGGAAACATTTCCAGTCGGAAACATTTCCAATCGGAAACGTTTCCAGTCGGAAACAATTCCAATCGGAAACATTTCCGGTCGGAAACAATTCCAATCGGAAACATTTCCGGTCGGAAACATTTCCGGTCTGAAACAATTCCAGTCTGAAACAATTCCAATCGGAAACAATTCCAATCGGAAACATTTCCGGTCTGAAACAATTCCAGTCTGAAACAATTCCAATCGGAAACATTTCCGGTCGGAAACAATTCCAGTCTGAAACAATTCCAATCGGAAACATTTCCAGTCGGAAACATTTCCAGTCGGAAACAATTCCAATCGGAAACATGTCCGGTCGGAAACATTTCCGGTCGGAAACATTTCCAGTCGGAAACATTTCCAATCGGAAACAATTCCAACCGGAAACATTTCCGGTCGGAAACATTTCCAATCGGAAACAATTCCGATCGGAAACAATTCCAGTCGGAAACAATTCCGATCGGAAACATTTCCGGTCGGAAACATTTCCAATCGGAAACATTTCCAGTCGGAAACATTTCCAATCGGAAACATTTCCAATCGGAAACATTTCCACACAGACAGCTGGTCTCGGTCTATTCATCAAATCAACTATCAGGATTTCTTCTACATCTTCCCCTTTGAACAAACTGCATCTTACAGATGCGGCTGAGTTTATACTGGCATGAAATCCCGGTCTGGGTGGAACTGGCCACTTTCCCAGGAGACTTAGGGTGAAGCAAAGGTTGAAGTTCCAGTTTTATAGCTGTCACATCCACCAACAACAAACACAGTCAGCTGTCTGCAGCTCTGCCTGGTCCCAGTAAGGAACTGTTTCTACCCACCTGGATGACAAGGCTGGGAAGTCCCCCCCGTCCATGAGCCGGACCTTACAGAACAGAACTCCGTTAACAAAAGGCACCGCGCTCAGCTCCTCCAGCGTGAAGTGGACCTGAAACTTGAACTTCTTCTTCTTCATGAGGAACGCCATGGTTCCGATCTGCTGCAGGGAGCTCATGGTGGAGGAAAACCTGGAAAAGCTCTGATGTTGGGCTCTAGAGAGGCTGGAAGTCCTGCTCTGCCTGCAGGTTAATCATTCCCCAGCTGCTCCTGCACCTGGAAATGAAGGAGGTTTTATCTGCAGAAGCCGGCGCTGAGCAGGAATCATGTCAGACACGTTTAGCGCTCTGCTCCCGGGTAATCAGCTTTTCTCTCAGAGTAGCTTCACACACCACATTTATAAACTCTTATTAACCCCCCATAACTTTATCACACTTTTCCAGCGCGTGCAGCTGCCACGCAAACACCAGACCGCAGTTACAGCCGTTTCCCATCAGATCTTACCGGCCTGACCGTCCGCTGCTCCTCATGCCGATAAAACCGGACTAAACTCATCTGAAACGGGTCTAAGAGACCCGAACTGTCCCTGTCTTCACTTTCTGTTCTTCAAAGCATCTTCTGCCAGGTTTTCTGTAACCGCTCTGAGGTCGAAGCGGCAGAACTGATCCCTGAACGCCTCATGAAGATTTAGGGACCGTCCGCAAAGCGCCAGCACAGTTAGGGACCGTCTACAAACCGCTAGATCTGGAGAGAAGCAAACTTCATCCCATCATTTTGTTTTTAAATTGGTTTTAAACAAATTACTTCATTCATTTTTATCAATGAGATAAATTACATTTTACAATGATCCAGTTAGTTTTTTCCTATTTATATTAAGCTATATAATTCTTTAAAAATCTTGTTTTAACTTGGATAAATAAGGGTTTTTTTTGCAAATTGGGTTTTTTTCCCACAAAAAAATCCATTTGGTTTCTCTAAATCTGGTTATTTTAATAATTTTTTTCTTCTGAATTCCTGAATCCCCATCACCACACACACACACACAATATCCTATATTTTTTTTCACATTTTATTTCTTTGTTTTACTAATAAAACAAAATAATTTTTCAAAGGAAAATGTAGTTTTCCCGAAGTGGTGAGATAAAAAAAAATCTTTTTGCCCAGAAGAGGTGTATCAGCTTGTCTTAAGCTTCTTGCAGTCTGAGATTGAGGACCACACCAGTTTCTGCAGAGGCAGAGGCTGCAGGCTGAGGAGCATCTTCTCTCACTGGAGCTTCTCTTGACAAATCCGGGTTCAGCTCAAAAACAGAATGTATTTATCATCCTTTTTCTCCTTTGGTTGGAGAGTAGCAAAGTAAATGTTTTTACTTCACTTCCTTCATCACATTTAGTAGAAAAACCAAACTAGTGATTCACCATGTTTACCACACTGACCTCTCCTGGCCCATCATCATCATCACAGCCTGCAGACCAAACTGATTCCAGCTGAAGGTTCAAAGTTCATCCCCCATCAGCTGATCTTTGGCAGCTTCAGCACCTCATAAGCTCCAAAACTCCACCAGATCTTCCCCAGCTCCACCTCCTCTATCATCATCATCATCAGTGTCTCAGGACCAGCAGTGTGTAACTGTGATGGACGGCGCCCCCTTCAGGTGATGTAGGGAAGTGTTCCAGACCTTTCTGTCACATCCAGCAGGTTGTTTATTCAGAGCCTCTATCTGCTAAATCTACCATGATGATCCATGATAACATTATTTTATCAGATCTGCATCACCAGCACCACCTGGTTGCTAGGAGACCTCTGTGTTAACCTATAAATGATGATAAAGACATTTCCAGTCCAACTTTCCGCCAATCAAAGCTTAAACTGGGTCTAATGTCCAATCAGCAGCCAAAGATCAACAAGAAGAACCTGCTGGTCCTCTATGGCTGGAAAAAGCCTGGAGCTGCTTTACAGAGGAAAGGAGGGAGAGAGGAGCAGGAACATGTGGATGTGAGGAATAAGTCTAAAGATGCACATATAGTTTCTGCTTTCAGACTGGAAGAACCCACAGGGATCTGCACGCGGCCCACTTTGTTTACTTTGAATGTAAATATATTCCTGCTGCTGTGATTCATCGGAGTAACGGACAGAAAGCCGGAGACGCTGAGACATCCGGCGGATATTACTACAGACTTCAGTTTTCTGCTGCGTCTTTCGGTACATTTGCCTATAATCTGACACCGGAAACATCACGTCGCCATGATGACGGCTTCTTGTACAGGCGGGTCTGTATAAATAAAAACAGTAGAAAACGGTTTGTACTTGGGAAGCTAAAAACAGGATCCGGATGAAGGGCCGTGTTGGGAAGAAGTCTGGCGTTTCCGCGCGGCCCTCTAAGGCATCGCTGGATGAGCGGCGGGGTTTCTGTCACTGCGCCTCCTCGGCCGGCTGAGGAGGCGTTTTGGCTCGGCTCGCCTCCTCGGCCGCGGGCCCCGATGCCGAGCTGTGATTGGCCACGTCGGTGCCGCTCTGCAGGAACTTGCGCAGGTCTTTGAGGGCGGGCCGCAGCATCTGGACCAGGGCCAGCAGGGCCGCCTGGGTCCCCTCCAGTGCCTGGGCCTGCCGCTCCTGCGCCAGCGCCTGGGACTCCTGGGAGCGGCGCATCATCTGCAGCAGCTCGTTCTGGCCCTCCAGGTGCTGGGCGATCTGCCGGATGTGCACGTTGGTGACGCGCTGCTCCTGCAGCAGGCGGGCCGAGTTCAGGGCGATGCGGCTCTTCAGCTCCTGGGGTTTGGCCTGAGCGGGCGGCGGCGGCGAGGCCGAGGACGAGGCCAGCATCTCCACCGGAGCCTCCACGGCAGCAACCACGGTGGGAGCGGCGTCGGCCACGCTGGTGCAGTACTCCACCACGCCGCCGTCCTCCAGCGCGTGGAACGTCGTCTCAGCTGCCACAGAGACAGAGCAGACATGTTAAAGGAGCTCCCCGCAGAAATCTGTCTGTTTTTTCATTTCTCTCCAGGGCTTGATCATTTTTTAATTACAACATTTTATTCTAAATAATTTCATATTCTTCAAAAAATGTTACAAATGTTTTAAATTTTTAGTTCAACTAATGTTATTGTCCCAAAAAGGAAACCTGGTGAACAGAGATTCATACACGCAGAAACACCCACTACATTAAACATAAAACAGCAGGATCCATCACCTCTAACATAAAACGGAGCTTTCATACTAAAATATCCAGAGTAGGATGTAAAAAGTCTACAGAAATGTGAAAATACAGTAAAATCCTAAAAGAAAAATCCCCTGCAGCTGTTTAAAGATTCTATATCAGTAGTTGTTTCATCTTATCGATCGATGATGAGCAACAATTTTACTGAGAAGCTGAATTTCCCTCAACAGGTTCCTTTCTACGAAAAAGCAAATTATATTCCTTCATTAAAGATTTATTCTTTACAGCAAGGACACATTCACACATGGAAGAATGCAAACAAAGATTATATTATTATTATAAATCTGATATAATAAATGAAGTTCTTATGTCTACGTTCCTTTTACCTCGGAACTGGGAACTGGGGAATGACGTCACGTCCGAGCTGAGAGCGTTCCAGTTCACAACTCGGAAAAATAATAAGGCAGTTTCCATATTAATGCATTTCTCAGGGGCAATTGCTGTTTTAAACCAGCAAAGCGAATAAAACCGACCTGTAAAAGGTGATTCTAAGAAGCATCAGCTGTTTTACAACATCTGCAGAAGGGAAACGGCCGTTTCTAAACAATAAAGTGCCGTAGAGAAGAGCCTACAGCTGTTTGCTGGTTTGGATCTCGTTGGAGCTGACAGCGGTGTCGTAGTTCATTAAAGTGAATAACACTGCAGCAGCATCTCGCTACATTTATCCCCAACAACACTACGTAAATGGCTGATTTAATGCAACAAATACTGCTCAGAAGTGCAGATAAATGTGATATTTTAGGGGCTTCTGCCATGTAAACTATGAGCACAGCCATCTTTAAGTACAAAGTGAGGGGCTGGTGAGGCTCCGACTTCCCAGTCGGGAATCCGACTTGAGGAGGCCTTTCCAGTTGAAATTTCCCACTCAGAAGTCGGAAAATCCGAGCTCCAAGTTCAAATGGAGCGTAGCAATAGCTCAGAGAACAGCTTCTCTTGTGTTCCTGTGTGTGCTTTAAGGACTTCTGGCATCCAGCGCCCTCATGTGGGCCAGCGGAGAATTACAGAATCAAAGGAATAATTGCAATTTATTCATCTTATTCGAGTAATTTCTTATCGACGATTAACTGATAATCGATTAATTGTTTGCATTCTTACTGGTCACCTTCACCTCTCTGCTTAACTGGTTTGATTCTTTGGATCCAACATTTCCAAACTACAAAACGTTAAAACCGATTCTGAAACTTTCTGTCAGCGTTAAGCTGGAGCTTCCCCAGGACGTAGAAGTGCCGATGACTCCGTTTTCTGACCGCCTCCAAGTTGGCATCAAATTTCTACTTATGATCTAAATCCACACCGAGATATTTCTATTGTTCCACCGTCTCTGTGTCCATGTCATTTACTCCGCTCTGTGCCGGAGGATTACAGGACAACAACCAGTGCTGAGGTGGGCTTTTAACAAGGTCTCCACCACTTTCATGTTATACATTTAATTTATATTCATTTATCTTCATTTTTTTATTTATTTCCTGGTTATACCAGGCCTGAACCAGACCCGATCGAGCCTAAGCCAGGCCAGAACCGGGCATCAGGCTAAAGAAGATCTTATTTTTCATGGATTAACTGGTTAAATCCAGTTTAAAAGATGTGCAAACCAGCTTACTGTTCAGCGGCTTCGAGTCGTCACACACTGTCCCCGGACCGGCTGGGAGAGCTGCACAACACAGGACACAGTGTAGATGAGGCTCCAGTGCGGTGACAACCACAAGAAACAAAAATAAAAAAACACCATACAGGAAACAAAGCTTATGCAATCCGACCAGACCACCAACAACACACGGCTCAAATACACACACACGCACACACACGCACGCAAACACACACTGAGAATATCCCAGGGAGGAAACAGATAAACAAATAGTAATAATAATAATTATAATAATGATAAAATATGAATCACTATCATTATCACAGAAACTAAGCCAGTAGGCACAGAAAGGAACCTATGTGGAGGATCCACCGCTGGACATGGTTAAATGACAACACAGAGTCTGAGTCAGCATGCTGAATATAAGGAGTGGAAATGTTGGAGGAAGACTGAGGATGAAGAAGCTACCAGATCTGCACAAAGGTCAGAAGCAGACCAGCTGCCCCCCGGACCGACTAGCAACGTCACTAAAAATATTAGCAAAACCAGAATTCTGTGATCAATAAATTTATTCTATTTTATTCCCAGAAGAATAAAAACATATTTTATATCATACGATGTTTACGTTCTACTGGAAATAAAATACAATGTTTACGTTTTACTGGGAATAAAATACGATGTTTACGTTCTACTGGAAATAAAATACAATGTTTACGTTTTACTGGGAATAAAATACGATGTTTACGTTCTACTGGGAATAAAATACGATGTTTACGTTCTACTGGGAATAAAACACGATGTTTATGTTCTACTGGGAATAAAACACGATGTTTACGTTCTACTGGGAATAAAATACAATGTTTACGTTTTACTGGGAATAAAACACGATGTTTACGT
>JAVQJG010155058.1:0-16490 GCA_036024015.1 Craterocephalus amniculus
AGAAACAAACCAGGGAAGAAGAAGAAGATAAACAGGAAGAAGAAAACCATAGAAGAAGAATTTAGACAGTGAAAAAAACATTAGAAGTTGCACAAGCTTTAGAAATAAAGCTCTACAAGCCTTAAGCGGGCAATGGAGGTCGTAAGAGAGAAAGAAGAGGCTATGTGTAAGGGCAAGATGCTATCATGGAACTTCACTCTTAACTAGTGATGCAGTTGTCACTTAGCTGATTATGTGCAATGTATAATCAGATGACCCGTAAACGCTGACCTGCCTCTGTTTAGCATGTGTGACTTACCAAAGAAGAACAGTGGCAGGTTAATGAGAACACTGTTTTTCTTAATCAATGTGGCACAATGAATTTGTGAAAAGGGCTTCCAAGGTGTGAATATGGCGTAGTGTGTAACTTTCTGCCCATGAATCTTTTCAGACATGGCTCTTTTGATAACACAGGAACATTTTGTACGTAGACTCCTGCAGCCGTCACTGTCCGACAGTGTTCTGGGCTGAGAAACCACACTTCTCAACTTTTGCTTCTGGGACGGTACATGACGTTGCAGCTGAGTTTCGCTTTACACACCACCACAACGCCATGCTAGTGATTCTGCTTTTAAAGGTATCGCAGATGGAAACTTAAGCTGAAGGACTTTGTTGTTACTAAAGCAAGATTACTTAAGGTTTTGACCTTAAGACTCTGTGCTTCCAACTCGTTTTGATGCCACACTGATATCCATTATGCACAATGCTGTAGCTGTCATTGAATTGCAGGTTCCCAGAGCTGAGAAATCACACTTCAAACTTTCCTTTTCAGGCCGGTGTATTACATAAAAGTTGCATTTTGCTGTATGGAATCGTCTAATGTCTTAGCAACACGACAACCTGGACATTTTTAACATACACCATGATTGAGTCGGCTGACTTTTACTCACTGGGGGAGTGCTCAGAAAAGAAATGAGAGGCAAAACAAGCATAGGTGATGGTAGTTAAAGTCAGGGTAATAGCAAAAATTAATCCCAGTTATCACGGACACCCTTCATCTTAAACAAGTGATAACTTCCAAAAACCCTTAATTTTCCTTTAAAACAGAACGAGAATTCATGTTCAAATTTCACCTTCCCCCTTTCATAAAGAAAAAGGGAATGCAAGAGAGAGCAAGAGAAAAAAAAGTGTCAGGGACATAAAAAGGCACACAGTTTTTTCGTTAGCAGGTGGTGGCAAGGTGGAGTGCGAGTGATGCAAATGCCTGATATTCCTTTTGAGAGCAGTGAGACAGATAGAGGTCCCATCCCAGCAGCTAGTATTATGCCAGCTTGATGCCATTTGCCTTCGAATGCTGAAGCTAAACTTCACTGACATAACAGCAGCACATGGCAATGTGTGTTTGCTGTGTGGGCGTGAGCCACGTCAGCATGCCCACGGTCTGCGCCTGGGGGAGGTCCTGTCATGCCTTTCACAAGTCTAGTAACTCATAATGCCATTGTTAGCATATGGCCGTGTGCTAAGTGAGTTGTCTTTTGCCTCATCAAATATTCACGATTACAAACAGAGTGAAACCCCTGCCCTGCTTGGCATTCATGTTTAATTAATTTCTTTCTCTCCTTTCCCCCCTGTCCTTTCTTGCGTTCGCCTTACACAAGGGGCTAAATAAAATAAATTAACAAATAAATTAAGGAAACACTTTAAAACTCTTTTCTTTCCTAAATTAAAGGAGAACTTCACCATTTTGGCTCTCGGCACGTGTCATGCTTCCAATTTGCAAACGTTAAACATTTTTTTAGCCTCCACAGTTTGAGAATATTTCAGTGAAGACAGCAGCTTAAAATGACAATGAATGCCGTCTGAAATCTTTGGCAAACATTTGGCCAAACCAGAAACAAAATATCTAGGCCCAGTATCAGCTAACATTTTTGTTATGCTAGCTGCCATTGTGCTAAAACTTTACTCAAACAAACAAACACAGCAAAAAGCCATTAAAGCAGTTACAGATTACAGTACACAGCAAAAACAAACAAGGCCTCACAACCCAACATTAATGTTTATTAAAACTCTAGCTCTATTATCAAGAGCTGAGAGAATATTTTCTATATATTATCAACTTGAGGGATACTGCTGTAACAGGATGCTCAGAGTAAATGAAAAGATGCCCACCCTATTGTGACAAATAATTTTGCACCAAGTATCTAAAAAAAACCTTTGGGCTATCAATAAACAGGCAGACAGATCCCCATGAACTGCATGTTTCAATTCCTGATATACTCTGCAAGTCTTGAAGTATACTCTGAATTAGTAAAGTGTGTGTTGTTATCCTTTGATTTGAAAAACTAGAAAACCTAGTCAAGACCTAATGGCTGACTACCGTTTATCTTTTTTGAAATACAATTAATGTTAATGGTAGACAATCAAAAATAAAAACAAGACTACTTCAGTGAGTGCAATGGTATCCCTGTAGCTCTGTTATTTGCGGAAAAACTTTTCTCTAAACTTTTTAAAGCAGTTTGTTTTGTGATAATTGTAGAATAACTGAATGCACCCTGTGCAGATATGATACTGTGCCAGATACCAGGAGGATCAAAAGATGTGTTTTACAATTGGAATAAATACCAGTTTCACTATAGTGCACAGCTGGATGTTACTTGATGCAGGGACATGATCTACTCCTGCACAAACCTATGTAAGCTCACCAAATGTTGCCACTAAATATACTACTACTGAGATCGTGGCAACATTATTTGCACCCCCTGCTGCTTAACTGTTATGATAAATTCTCCAAACGAAACTTTTCTCTTCCTATTTATCAAAGTTGTATGCTGTCATCAATGAAAAATGGGGTCAACTTGGTCTTTTCTCTAAGCTCCATGCTACATCTTTGAGGAAACCCTTTAAGGTTCAGTGCCATTAAGAAGAATGCATAGTTATATAACATGCTTTGTGATCAACAACTCCCAATCAACAATTTGTTGCTTTGCATTTGGTGCACTCTTCTAGCACAGAAGTCAAAAGAAAGGCTTTAAATGGCCCAATCAGGTCACAAATAAATACTGTCGAGTACACATACACAGGGGGTACCAGGTTCATCAAAACCCACTTATCTTCCAGCGTCCCCAAGATGTATCACAGTTTGTTTAATATTTTTGCTGCGTTTGTGTTGTTTATGTTAAGAAGAAACAAAAAAAGAAGAAGATGGTTTCATTGCCACAGTCCATTAATCTGCTTACTGTTACAAAACTGTTACAGTAAAAATGGGGGAAAAAAGGAGAAAATATAGCAGCTTGTAACTCATTTACCTGAACAATTATCAGCCACCCACACCTGCATAACGTCAATATTCATTTGTCAGTTCGGTACTTGACCTTATGTTATTTTCAGCTCTGCTTGAGGATCAATTCTATTCTGTGCCATTTAGTGTAAATTACTGCAATAAGTGAAATTGTGTGAACTCTGTTTTTATCTTATCCACGTTTTACCTTTTGCCCTACAGTAGAAAGGTTGGGCTGTACTGCCCATCACAGGTTGCATTAAGTTGTGTTCTTCATCAAAAAAACACTTATTTGATGTTTATCATTGATGTGCAGGCGCTTGACAGTTTGACAGATTGTATCCGAGTACAGGCTGATAACAGTGATTTGGAGCAGCATTAGTGTGTCACTGTGGCATACTTTAAAACCCCTGAATAACAGTGACCACATAACAATGACAGTGATTTTGGCTTAAAACTCTTTTTTGACATTCCGAGGATGTCCTCGTCCGTGTGATTGGACATTTTCCATACTGCTGACGTGAGTTTAAAAGAAAAAGGTCAAGTACTGAATTGCATTAAAAACATTGTTGTTAAGTAAACAATATTTCATCAGCAAGATGTTCAAGAGATTGAGATTCCTGATTAGATTTACTATCGGTAAAGGAAAGTACACATATAGTCAAGCAAGAAAGAAAGTACAGCCTCTGTCCAGTCTAAGGTTTTACATATAAAAAAACTGTCTATTCCTTGTCAGTTCTCAAAATTAAGTGCATCTCATTTCACAACACAATACATTTTGTCGTGGCTAATTTAAAAAATGCTAAGACAAAGTCATGTCGGAGTGTGAGTGGTAAGTACACCCTACAAGTCACTACCATGCAGAGTTTCCTGTAGTGGCAATAACTTGAACTGATAGCATGGCATTATAAGTTTCTCAGATCAATGTGGAGAACATTCGGCTCATCTTTAAATGGAGCTTAAAATCACACTACTGAACTTCCCATCCCCTAACGAAGACTAATTTGGCATCTGTTTTGCATCCTGTCTCTTCTTTGAGTCTTCTCCTGCTAGTAAAAGCTATTTAAATGTTAAGTTGTCTTATCTAAAGCACTGTCATGGTGCATGCTCAAAATGGCCAGTGTGTTGATATCCATCCGCTGGTGTGTGACGTGATGCCATAAAGAAAACAAACAGATGAAAAAAACACGATGCCATAGGCTGGGAAAAAAAGTTGCAATATCCAGTTTTTCAACCTAAGGGCATGATAAGATAACAAAGGCTGCAGGAATGTTGAATTTGAGTGTGCCATCCAAACAAGTCAAAAACACTGGATTTTGAGGCCAGAAACTTACGTAGTGTTGATATAAATCATTTACAAGCATTCTTTTATGCACATTTCTTTTAAGCTCCTACCAAATTGGAAGAAACACGAATGAGTACATGGTTGACTGAATGACTACAAAGTTGTGCAATAAAACACCCTTCAAACAGTGTAGAAAACAGATGGCATCTGTAGTTTAGTTTCGTCAGTCTACAGAACATCATTTCAAAAGTTGTGCAACTCTTTTTTTTTTGTTTGCACGTTTTTTGTTTTTTTTTAAGGGACCCTTCAGAAGCATCCATATTTGTTCTTTTATTTCTTTTTAGTCAAGCAACATACAAATTTGGGATTTAATTTTTTTTAAAGATGCTGCCTGCAAAGACAACACATTAGACCACAGTTACCATTAAAGAGTGCATATTTTCCGCACATACATTTCTTGGATTTTATGTGTCAAAGCACCATCCAAGTTTCTCAAGAAGATAAGTGTTTACTTAAAAACTGGTTAAATGCTGCAGTTGATTAGTGAATCCATTTGGTTTAGCTTCTATGTCAAAACAGTATGTTCTGCTTTGTTACTTCTGACACAATTGTACAGTTACACACACATCGCCTTTGTGTTGAACCATCTGTAATCAGATTGTAGCATCAACAAGATTACACCAGAGCAGAGGTTTTTCTCCGTGCGTAGATGAAGAAAAAAAACTGTCCATTATATCAGCGACAAGAAGATGGCAAACAGATGCAAGATATCAGAAGTGACACACTATCATATCAGATCACAGTGAATGTTACCAAGCAATCATAGATCAAAACAAGACAACTTTCTTCCTCTGTGCAACAAAAGATGAAAATCTCAAATAGACAGCAATATTCAGAAAGAACATCAGAACAGGGCACGTACGTGCTGTAGCTGCTTCCATCTCATCAGATAGGTCTTGGTGCCTCCAGGGCTGAAACAAAGCATCTTTGGACATTCATTCAGGCTCTATGATGGACGGACATCCGCCACATCAAGTCCCCAAAGGAAAAAGCAATGTACGGACAGAAAAGAGAAGCTGTAAAATGTTCCTGCAGGGCAAGGGGTTATGAACTAGCGAGGAACAGTGCAAAATCAGATACCAGCACATCAAAACTAGCTAAAGGGGGTGACACAAGCAGGGAATGACTTTAGGAAAACAAAAGGCACACTTACCCATGGAACCCTACACAGAAGTATAAAGACACAACACTGTCAGTCCTATTTTATGTAGTGCCGTTGTGAAAAACCTACACATGAGCCATTCCATGTCTTTCTTTCTTCTTTCCTGTCATTTAAAATTTATTGTCATTGCCTTAGATAACAAAGAAATTTTGTTGGACCATCAACAATGCGTAGTAAAGATGACAAAAGTGCACACAAAACATTAACCAGTGCCAGCACTGATGTATAAAAAGCAACAGTCAAGTACTGCAGCTCACAGAGGGTATGTCCAAAAGTACACAGCCACATGTGGGATGATGTGGAATATTGCAACAATGCAAAGACCTGATCACAGGAACAGATTGTGAGCCACTCTGTAGGTTTTGGCCAAGGTACACCTGAACCTTCTACCTGTGGGCAACAGGCAGAAGAAGTGATGAGCAGAGTAGTGCCGGTCAAGCAGGGTGCTTTCCTCAGACAGCGGGTGGTGTACATAGTACTGACATCAGGAAGAGTGCTACCCATGATTTTTCCCCTGGTTTTACCATCCTGTCAAGAGCCAGTTGCTCGGCATTTGTACAGCTGGACAACCACACTAAAAACTGCATCCCAGCACACTCACAGTGCCAGTTGTATAAATTTAGTATCACCTGTTTGGAATTTTAATGGTCCTTTTCTACCACAGAGTCCATGTTAATACCCTAGAATAAGTCCTCAGTCACAGTTACTCCCAGAACTTTAAAGCATGTCAATCTGTCTCCTCACCGCCAATAGAGTGAGGAGTGGTTGTGACCATGATGTTCAGGACCAGGTTATTGTTGTTGCATCATGCTGCTAGATGTACCTCACACATTCGGATAGCATCTTATCATTGCTGTTGATTATTCAGAGTACTAAGGGCAATCTCAAGGCATTTGGCGGGGGTGAGAGTGGGAGCCACTGGCCTATAGTCATTTAGTCTTGTGACGTTGGGCTGCTTGGGAATGAGTACAATTGTGGCCGACTTGATATAGGCAGGGACCCATGATGTATGCAGCATGTGGCTCAGGTGGTAGAGTAGGTTGTCCATTGACCAGAAGGTTGGTGGATCAAATCCTGTTCGTAGTGCTTGGGCAAGACACTTAACCCACCTTGCCCTCGGTGTTGCCATTACTGGTGTTCTCAGAATGTAAGTAGCTTTGTATGAAAGTGTCTGCTTAATGACTGTAGAACAGAATAGATGAAGGTGAAGTTGTCTGCTAGCTCACCTGCACTGTCCTTTACACACACAAAATAACCCACACACAGAGAAATGCCCAATAGTCTAAAAATACAAAATATGAATTTTCAGTCAACCCTTGTCAAATCTATGTGAGCACAGGTTGTGTGGTGGAAGCTAAGAAAACAATTGAAAAAGAGAAGACAGCAACCTGTGTCCATTTTTTTCCCTTTTCATCTGGGCTGTAATGAGCAAGTTTTGAAGAATGGAGAAGGGAGGTAAAAGTGCAGCCACAAGGGAAAGAGGAGGGAAAAAAGGAGTGATAGTATGGTATTTAATCATTAGTGAGAGGAGATAGGCCTGCGGTGGTGGCCATGGTACAACTGACAGCTCCGGTCATTCATTTAGAGTGACATTCATTAGTCTGCCCTATAATCTGCCCGCTACATTGAGGATAGGATGAAGACCAAGGCAGAAAACAGGCTGTATGAATCACATGCATGGACACTATCACACCTTGGTCTCTTCTGTTACTAGCCCTAAACAAGGAACCTTATCAGGCCCTGAGGGATGTCAACTAATGAGGCGACCAAATCTTCCACAGCAGGACTGTTGGCTTCATCACAGAAATGCAACTGATATGACGTACAGCAGAAAGGAATACACAAAATACACACACGTTTAAAGCACACAAATTAAACAAAAGGAGCTTCTTTTTTACTTTGGCACTTCAGATACTGATTTGGAGCCAGAATGTAACTTAAAACCAGTTATTTCTGTTTTTATACTAAAGGTCTGGTTCCAAAATCAGACATCTAGTGCTGTCATCAGCAGGACAGAGCAAAAGGCTGCTTACATGTGGGTCAATCATACAAACTATGTTGAGAAAGCCATGTTTTCTGTACTCTGGTCATCTAAAGAAATGCAAAATACGGACAGAGGGTCAAACGTATATTAAAAAACTAGTTTAAAGTGATTTATGATGTGTCTATGTCAAACCGGTTCTTAGCAAGAACCAACTTAGTACCAGTTTATAACGGAACAATCAACCACTTTGTTCAAAAAAGCAAAGATGAACGTCTACACATTAAAATACTGGTGTTTTGTTCAGACAAAGCCGCCACTCTCAAATAAGATCAAATAAAATTAAATAAAAATGTTGAAAATCCAAAGGTCTGATATATATTAGGATAATCCTATTTGAATCATATATCTGACCTGAAACCAAGTGACCTGTACCACACTAACTTCAGCCTTTTAAACCCATTACATTTACGTTCTTATAATTAAATTGACATATAGAGCAAAATATCTAAAAATAGACTAGAAAACATGAACCCTTCCAAAGTTAAAAATACATTATAACTAATAAAACTATTCATCAGATAGTCAGAAGATTGGACACAGCATCCCAGAAGGTCTAATTGTTAATTGTGTCCAAACCTTTAACTGGCAGTGTGAATAAAAAATAAGTGTATAAAAATAATATACACCTGGCTCTTAGCTCAACAAAAAATGAAGAAAAACTAAAAAAAAGAAAGTAAAAAAATTAATAACTGAATCACCTTGAACTATGTATATTATTTTGAACACAATTATTAATATAAAAAACCTTTGCCATTTCCCATTCAGTCACTTACATAAATTTCCTTTTCTTAACACTTCTCTCTGGATCTTTCACAATAGAACTGATAACCTCAACTACACCATCAAGAAAAATTAAAAGAGACAGGCAGAGCCATTCAGCTCTAGCCATTTTGGCACAGTCATTCACTTTTCTATTATAATTTTTTTGTCTTTAATTAGGGTTAATTAGACTCTCAGTGGGTCTGTCCATTCTTCTCTCTCCATGTGAGGTGACTGAGGACCAGCTTGAGGAAAACTGACAAAGTGCTAGAAAAAAATGGAAAAAACCCTGACATGCTATGTGAGGGAGGTAGTGAGGGTGAATGTGTTTTTCTCTGTGGTGTGTGAATGCTGTGTGCTCAATTTAATGGCTTGTTTCCCAATCCACTGGGGTATGAGAAAGCACACATAAAGACACACACACACACAAAAAAAATAAAAAACACAAAAAGAGCACAGTTATGTTGAAATTGCCACAAAGCAGTTTTGTCAATAACACACCACTCACAGGAGACAGACATGGCTTTAATGCTCAGCGCCTCTCCAGCTAATTGGGGCATCACTGGTTTATCTGTGGTTCTTGTGACGTTTGTACATACCTGTGAAATTCTAAGTGTATTGAATGATCCTTCACTATTTGTCCTTGCTGCAACACAAAGTGTGGAAAATTGTTTGGATAAGCTGTGCTTGCTTTTCCAAAACAATGAAATCCAGTTTGCATGACTGAACAATGACCTTTCAGCCAAAGTGGCTCATTGTTAGTGAGAGGTGCTTTAATAGTTTAGGTTTTTAAATAAAAACTCTGGGTTCTTTTATAGCAAAAGATGTCATAAATGTGTAAATTTGTTCACTTTGAGTATACAGTAAATTACAGTTTATGACTGTCCTAAAAGCTGAAATAAATAAACCAAATTATGGTATTACAACACAAAGATATGTGCAATATAATCAAAAAGAAGTTGAATTTCATAAACAACACCTTCAGATTCAACCATGTCTCTAAAAATTAACTTTGGATAGAAGAAGGGAGAAAAAAAACAGTCAAAATTTTGACACAATTATTTCTTTAAATTTAAAACTTTGAGTACTTTATCAATTTTTAAGGCTCCAAAATGTCATGCCCATAATGTACTTAGTTTATCGCTGTAAGTATGAGGTTTATTTTGAATAGTTTTGAGGTCAAAGTTAAAGGAACAAACAAAGAGAGACAAACAACCATTCACATTCACATCACACTCTCACATAGGGAGAATTTAGAGTATCCAATTAACCAATCATGCATGTATTTGGACAGTGGGTAGAGTGAGTCAAAGTACATGAAGAGAACCCACACATACACCATCTGTACCCCCAGAACTTTTAATAAACAGTAGACTGATTGATATGGTTTTGTCAGTTTTTACTTAACAAGTAAAATCAACTTCCTCTTGAGGTGAAATTACTTCTTGAACCTGTAAAATCCTCACTTCACATAAAAAAGAGCACAACAGGAACTAAATGGTTAAGCAGCCTGGGAAATACTAGCATCAACACAAACATTTTTTACTCTTAAATTCATTGTAGACCTTTTGTAAATTATCCCCTCCAGGCATAAACCACCCAAAAGATATCAGGATTTTAGCCTAAAATAAAGAAAGAAAAGACATACAAAGCAAAACACTTTTCCAGGGGAAATATTTCCCCTCAACTTTAATTGCAGGAAATTAATTGGGAGAAAACTTTTGTCACAGACAAAAGCAAGCCCATGTTTCATTAACAGCATCATTAATAAAAGATGACGTTTCTTCCTTTTAATTAGAATTACTGGAGTGAGAATTGACTGAAAGGGAGAGAGAGAGTGAACAGGAGAAAAACAAAGAGAGGACAAACGGTAGTTTGAGTGGTAGGATGGAAGGCGGTTAGGGAAAAAAGTAAACAGAGAAAATAAAACAACTTAAAACACAACAGGCGCAAACAAGCTCCAAATCTTGAATTCCAATTTACTAAAAACCTAAACAGCATATATTGATTGTCTTTCTTTAAGGAACAATCATTTATACTGTAAGCAAGAAAAGTCTCATACAACTTTTGCTTGATTAAATGTTTTGGGTGCTACAATAGATTATGTTCTTACACAGAAACCCCCCTTGCTTACATGACCTTCTATTTCCCTCAAAGCAATCTCAAAGGAAAGGGCTGTAGCCTATCAGAAAGAGCTTTTGTTCTGTTAATAAAATTCAACAGAAAATAAACTGCAACATATCGCACTTAAGAAAGAGGCATCACAGGGCTGTTGCTTTTTTCTGTTGAATGTTTTAGATGTCCCCTGAGCACTTGTCTTACAGCCAGCTGAGCATGGAGACCAGTGTTCCTTGTCAAGATTCAAGAATGTCTTGTTTTGATGGAAATTAGGTTGTAGCCTGTTGTTTGCCTTCCTATTGGTAGAAACAAGAAAGGTCTGAAACTGTGCAGCTGAAGCAGAACAATCATGTTTAACACAACAGGATATAAACTATTAACTTTGCTTCATATTAACACATAGTGGTGTGGAGGTATGAGCAGATCAATATAGTAACTCACAAAACCACAAAATGAAAAAGGTAGTGGGTTCAACACAGCTAACTCATGTAACAGGCCCCTATTCCCCCTTTTAAGTTTCTGTGAATACAGATAATGTAGGATTACAATCTTCACAAACATATGGCACTTTTAAAGTTCTACATATAAACTGTTTGTTTTGTCTCTTCCGTCAACATCAAACATTGCAGCTTGAGTATTTTCAGTACTCTGAGAGACTTGGGGCTTTTTACTTGCTTTTGAAGACAGAAAACCAAAGACACCAGCGTGTTTGGCTCCACCAGATACTCAGAAAGCACTGAGAGCCCGGTGAATTTCATCATCTAATCCAGGAGTTATATCTGAATATAGAGTTTGGTATTTCGGTCTTACCTGACCTTAGTTTGATGATCTACTGGGGAGGACTGGTGCCTGGTGTTTCATACTTTTATTTATTACAACATGCAGCGATTTTTTGTTAACCTGTCAGCTGTTGCTGAACTCGTGGTGTTGGAGTGTCATGTAGTGACCAACTTTAGTTCTACGTTGGCCTGAGCACAGACACACAATGAATGATGTTCACATTTTCCAATATTCTTGTAAACAAAAAACTTCAGTTTTTTCCACACATCGTTATTTTTCCCCTATTTTGAATGACAGGTTCATATTGATGCTGCATTTACTTGAGTTCAATTCTTCATCTTGAGCATAGAGGTTAAAGGTGCTTTATTCTGGCGAATAAATTGCTCCATTCTAGCGACTGGGACACTCCATTTGCACAAATTAGACGCTTGATTTGTATTTTTCATGCCACCAATTCACTACAAACGCCACTCCCAAACATATGGGTGTCTAATCACGTCCGACAGTAACGTAATAATTTCATCAGGTGAATAATTTTACTTGCGCCCGGTGTGAACACAGGGTTATGCTTCCCGGTATCCATTAGGGGGAAAAAGATGAGTATCATATATAATTTTCTGCAGGGTTTTGAGCAAAATTTTTATCATAAAGTAATCCAAAATGTCTCTGTCTATATGTATCGATTTATATATGTTTGGCTTTATAGGCTTAAATGTATGTCAAACCAATATAAAAGCAGAGTAATATTTTAATCCGTAAACCCTTTTGCAATTTTATTTCACTATGCAACTGTATTTCAAACATGAAACCACTGTTTTTTTTTTGGTTTTTTTCTGTTAGTAGCAGAACCATGTGAGAATGTTTTTTTCTTTTTTTTTTTAAACGCAGCCTGAAACCTAATCTTATTGTAGAGATGTATTGTACCACCTTAGAGAACCACTAGAATCCACTCTAGTAATCCCAGTCCAACACAAACAGAGCCAAAAACTAAACGAAAAAAAAACTTTTAAAAAAACCTGAAACATAAATTGGAGCTCTTCAAAAAGCCTGGACAATGCAACTCATTCAGCAGGGACATCTGGAAGCCCACCCTCTCCATACTGCATTGGAGCAGCTCACAGCCACAAACAAGCAGTCCCGATCTGTAAAAGCAAACAGACCAGCACCACAACAAGGAGCAAAGCAACTCAGGTTACAACACCCACAGAGGAAAGGGGGACTTCTTTCTGCAGGCAAAAGTAAATTTCAAACCCACAAGCTCCGTTTGCTGATCTATACAATCTTTGAAATATTCTATGTTAAATTCCTGACATCTTATTATCTGCAAGACTAATTAACTGATCAATAAATGAATTAATCTGGATTGTTACAAGCTTTTCGATAAAAACGTTTTAATCACCTGTGACTCATTTTATTTAAAAATAAAAAGTAATATGCAAGGGCAAATCAGTTTTTTTCCTTATAAGCAGAAAAAAAGGAAAAGAACAAGTGGGTGTGTTGGAATATAATAACTGTGAGGTAGCCTAATTGTGGTTGACTGCCTTTGACAATGAGAAGAGATGAAACTTCAGTAATTCTCTTTTAATACTCCAACACACACACACACAGAATCTCATTTTTCTTAGTTTGCAGCAGAGGAATCAAAACTACATAATTGTGTCATGATAAAAGTCGTCTGCCTTAGCCTTTTTTCCCCCTCTATCTTCCATCATATTAGGCCAATATCGGTCTAAGTAAATATATATTGTGACACCATCACATTGAATTTGAAGTGGAGATATACTCATAATCAGTAAAAAGGGCTACAACCCAGAGCACCATAATAAAGTTCTGATTGGCTCCCTAAAAGTCAGATTTTCAGAAACTGCAACTTGGCCAAAAAACCTACATTTTACACTATTTCTTCTCTTCTCTCTGATACTCACATCACTTGTGTGGAGAATATTCCAATCATCTGATTGCAAGATTGGAAATCTGTTTCTCAAACAGGGAATGACATAAAATGAATGAACAGGTTTAGAGATCAAAAGCCCCTTCTTTGCTAAATCTTTGGTTATGTATGATAGCATTCTGCTCATATTATTCAGTGTATTCAGTAATTTACCGAATAAACTTGTGTGAATTTTATCAATAAATAGGGGTTTTTGAATGTTCTTTATGCAGTTTACTATGCAGGTTTTAATAATAAATTCTGATTCTTTGTGGAAATCCAAATTTTTACCATGTTTGTTTGTGGTTTAATATATGACACTGCCATAGACTGTAGAGTGAGCAGTCCATGGCCTTTTATAGACCAGAATATGCATAAAAAGACATGGTGACACATGACACAATGATTTATTTATGGAGGTACAGTAAATGTGGATACTACCCATGTAAGCGTATGTGTATCAATTTACAAAGTTTTGTGCAAACAGAACCAACAAAGAATATAATAATGTTGACTGTATGCATTCAGTATTGCTGCACTCTGTCTTTCTTTACATCAAGTGGAATAAAAAAACAACCATTCAGAATGAGGTGGCCATGAATATCACTGGTTATGTATCTCATTTAGCACAACATATGGGTGGGATTTGATAAAAATTCTTATTTTTATTGTTCAGACTGTCACAAAAACAAAAACAAAATATGCGCAAAAAAGTCTGATTTGGGCCACTTTTACCTGCCATCAGAACCCAGCATATGACAACTATTAAGAGGGCTGCAACTGCTTTAATAGATCTGAAATTGTGAAGTTTTAGAACAGATTCACCGACTCATGGCAATATTACTGCTCTTCATTCTCTGATTCAAATGGGCAGATTTTAAAGGGTTTTGATTAAGTTCTCTAAAATTCCTTTTGTCTAAGTAGCACTGTTCCCCCCCTAAGCTGTGTCCAGAGCTCCACAGTTTGGCTGGATAGTTGTTTTGCCATTAATGGAATGAATGATGATTTTTCAGACTGACATTTAAAAAATAGACAAAATCTTTCATCATTATTCAGTGAAATGGAAGATGGAACTTTTTTTAAGTAACAATTGGCAGTAATTCTACACCAACTTGACAACAAAATGAGTCATCCATGAATCATAGTTGTTACATGGAGTATCATTTCTAAATTTTCCTGTGCACTATCACTCAGTAATACTGCAACTTATACACTCATAATGCATCAAAACTTTGAGACCTTTGGATTAGTCCATAATCTGCATGAACAGATAACATCTAGCGGTGTCCAGAAGCGTAACAAGAGATCCTTTTGGTGCCCGTTGGTTACAAGGTGGCACTTTTATGCTTGCTTATGACAAATGCCATCCAACTTTGGAAGCCAGGTAGACACATAAGACCATTTTTCTTTTAGCTCCTCCTAAGCAGATTTTATGCAGACGATTCCCATTTTGGGGTTAAAGCTGCAGCAAGTGCAGAGCTGTTGTAATATGGGTGTGCGTGACTGATCTTTTAATGTGTTCAGGTGGGTGGCAAGTGTCGGAATGCCGTGTCAGGAAGCTGGTGTATGTGAAGCCACGATAGAGTTGAAAGGTGAGCACACTTCTGCAGAATAATATGAGACAAGCAATGCAAAATGAAAGAAAATAAAATAAAACTCTGAAATAAATAATGCAAAACACATTTTTATGAACTTCGATGATATAAGTTAAGTAGATTCAAGCACTCATCGTGATGGAGCTTTACAATATTCAGCAACGTGTGGCTTGAAGTGTGGAGAGTGGTGTGTGAAGGGCACATTAGGCAGGAAGGCATATAAATGTTTTATTGGATACCTTGTTACTGGGGTCAGAAAGTATCGGTGGTAAATGCCTGCTTTGCTGCGATTAATTTTGTTATTTATTGTTCAAAAGAAATAAAAACTGAAGGCATGGACCTTTGCTGTGGGTGTGTGAAGCATCTTAGTGTGTTTGTACACGAGTGTTGTCTCTGCACGTGTCTTCGGCTTTGTTCGCTCTCCTCCCTCTCCATGTTGAGTCTATCAGCAAAGGAACTTGTTGACCTTGTGACTCCTGCAGAACAATGAGTGAATGCCTGCTGTATGCTAAACAATCTGGAGGCGTACGCCTGTCTGTGTGTGTTTGTGACCGTGTGTCCGTACAAAAACCGGGTGATACATAATCAACACGGGCTGGAGCTGAGGTGGACAAGGTGAAGAAGGCAAAGTAAAGCAGTGTTTATGTAGTGATGCTTGTGTGCGTGTGTATCTGCAGCGGAAGAGAGTGGATTTTCTACTATCTGCGCTGACAGTAATGGGCAAAAGTCTTGAGCCACCTCTTACTTGTTAATTATGAAAAGTCGGTGGAGAAAAATAGCCAAACATACACACAGACAAATAAAATGCAGTGTATAGGGCTAAAACAGAGCTTCTATAATTCAAATGAGTCCACATTTGAGACGAGCAGCTTTATTCTCCAGCACACTAAACCCCCCTCCGACAAGCTTTCTTGTAATTTCTCTAAGATGTCTTCAGGAATAGATCTCCAGGCTTCTTGAAGGACGTTCCAAAGCTCTTCTTTGGATGTTAGCTGTCTTTTGATCTGTTCTTTGTCAAGATGATCCCCCTCTGCTTCAATAATGTTGAGGTCTGGGGACGATTCTTCACAATCAAGCCTGTTACTCCTAATTTTTCACCTTTTTGTCCCATCTTCCCTTCCTTATAAAATGTTGTTTTTTTTGTAGTGGTACAATGATATATAGCTAAATCTTCATCCATACAAAAGCAACATAATGTGGCAAAAGAAAAAGACATGATATTGATATTCTATTTGCTTTTGGGGATTTGATAGGGATGGGAGTGATTGTGTTACATCGGCATCAGATATTGTGTCACACCAGTCGCTGACTCCTCAATTGGCAGAATTTGTGATATTGAGGAATACCATATAGTAGGGCTGGGCGATATGGCCAAAAAATAAAATCTTAGATTTTTTAAAACCAAATCCGATTTTCGATTTTAATCGATTTTCTTTAATCTTCCTGTCTTTTTCTTTAAAACAGATCACAAATATTAGATTTTATGGGAAAACATGCTTTT
>JAVQJG010155080.1:0-14296 GCA_036024015.1 Craterocephalus amniculus
CCTTACAGCCCTGTTGGTCAAAGCTCCAACTTTTTCTTGCCAGCTGACTTTCGTGAGAATACCTTTTTATTTCATCAAACATTTCTTTTCTGTGTGACAGTATTTCTATAGACTAAATCTGTGTCACTACAGCAGTGGGAAGGAGGAATGGCAGCAGTTTCCCTTTTTTCAGATATTTGCTGTTGTGCAGTGGCTTTAAAAGCTTTATGAAGCATCATAGTTGGACCATGCTGTGCTAAATGACCTGTGGATCAGCTTTGCCATGTGAGTGATACATTTATTCAACAGAGCCACAGCTGGGACGGACAGTGAGGGTCCAAATGCAGACAGGAGATGGAGAAGCAGAACAGAAGGGAAAAGGCTGAAATGGGGATAGAACATGGAGGGGAAAAAGGGAGGGAATACATAAGTTTAAAAGAGTGGGGAAAAAAAGGAGATACAGTACAGGCAGGACAACAGTGCGGTTCATCCATTGGTCATGGATTCAGGTGTGCAGCCAGTGACAAGAACACCTGTTAGGTGACTTTAATGGGTCTCAGTGGTGTCTGATTTGGTCGATACAAAACTGAGACATCTTTCATACATACTAAATTATTTAGAAACTAAATTAAATGACTAATACGCTGTTTTATCACTGTTTGCAGTGCAAGCATAGTGTAAATCTGAAACTGAAATCTCATAACATCATAGTGGCTTTGTCAAATATCAACTGGGCTAAATGCTAACTTCAGAATGTTAACATTGGTCACTGAAAGACACACCTATGGATATCTACAGTCACAACATGTACCACTTTCTGTCTGTTCTGTTTCAGACACCCATTAAACAATGGGTGTGACTTATTTTACTGTACTGTAAACATTTTTAGAAAAACACCCCCACTCTGAGATTAACTTCTTATTTACCGTCACTTTTAAATCTTCCCTAAATTTTCAACATGTTCAAATAATGGCATCAACTTAGTCATAACCCTTTTCTCCATCTTTTTGAGTCATTCCTTTGAGGATTTTCTGTTTGATTTTTTTCACTGAAGATTTAATTGTAGGTTCCAAACAAACCCTGATATCATCTTCAAGCAGACTTTGGTTTAAAGCAGAAATCATAAGTTAATCAAAGACAGCAGGGGTTGCCCAGTCACTGAGGCAGCAAAGGAAGCCCAAATGATCAAACTTTCTCCACCATTCAGGTTGTTTCACTTCTGTCCTTGGTCTGCACCAAATATAGTGGCCAAATAATTTACTTTGGTCTATCCGGAGCACATAAAGGAAAAAAATTAGGTTTCAACTTGTATTTGGTTTATTGACAAATCCCTTGCTGTATACTGTTTCCCAAAGTGCCTTTCATTCAGATAAAATTTGTACAATCAAACATCAGCGGCAAAATATGTACCTTGGAGACTTGTTACTAGCAAAGAAATGGTCCGTTGAGGCTCAACAAGCTGATAGTGCCATTTGCTGTTGATTTCCATTGCTATTAATAATTTGTTATAAATCATATGGAAATCCATCGAATAAGCCTTTATTCTGATGGCCTGAGAGCTATTTGGTTTATCAGGTTATCGATGTATGGTTTTGATTTTATAGATCAAGTTTTAAGTGAAGTGGGGGATTTATTTCATTTGTAAATAACTACATTGTATGATTTTATCATGATTTCCTCTTTGAAATAGCTTCATTGCAAATCAACCAACTCTGAAGGTAAGGCTGTTTGGGATAAAAGTGTTGATTCAACCTACCACTGACATCCGGGACTTCTAAAAGGAAAAACGGAGAAATGAAAAACTGATATCAGAATACAACTGAAGCACAGAGTTAGTTCTGCAGCTCAAAAAGATTATATTTATCTGAGAACAGTGTTTATTGTGGTGGCTTTGATTGGTGTGTGGTCTGCCACGAAGGGGTAACACATAAAAGGGAAGAGGATGACATAAGGAGAGGAAGGGAGGAAGAGGAGGAAGGGCAGAGAATCCTTATCCACCTGATTATAGTGCTGATGGCATCTGGACAGTTGTTTGGATACACACACGGTCTATGTGTGTTGCAGGTTTGTGTGTGCGAGCGTGCCCAAGGGACACACCTGGAGTGAAGCTATTCAGTGTTTCAACTCAGCCAGCCGCTGGCACATTTCAGCAGCCTCTGTTTCCCATGACTCCCATTCTTCCTCCCTCAGGGCAAGTCACAAAGTCTCTCCAGGAGCAGAGGAGCTGAGTGTTCGAACAGAATTACACAGTGAACTCAGTCTTTGTTTTCCAACCCCGACGGATGAAATCACTGGTTTGTAATACTCCTTTTTAGTAGGATTTCAACATTTTTTAAGAATTCTTGTAACTTGTAGAGAGTTGTATAGTAGATGGATGCCTCTTTCATTCATGTGTGGCAATCAGATGGTCTGGAAACATCCTGGCATTTTAAAACCAAAAAAATGCCATTATATATACATACTAGTAGAGTTATTTATGCTTTGTCCATGTCCATGTTGTTTTCTTTTCTTTAGACTTATCCATGAGGCACTAATTTACTAGCTCATATCAAAGTCTCAGCAGGAATTTGTGCATTTACTTACATCAAGCTACTAATCTTAAAATGTCATATAATTTCATGCTCATGCTATTTGATCTACCAGCTGGATGCATAAAACCATTAAATTACTTAAGCTGGTTTGTACCCATTTATGCAAAGTATTTATAAGCTGAATAAACAGGAACTGATGAATATAATGCGGAAATTCATGCAGGTGAAAAGGGTTGTTTTACATTTTGTTTGTTTGTGGTAAAATTTTGTAAATCTTAGAAGTAAAACTAGTTTTCAGGAATTCTGTTGAATTAACACAATTAAGAAGAGGCAGCGTCTAAATGATGGTTTCATTGACGAAAAGGTTCAAGTATGCTGCAGCCAGGAAATAAATAAATTTAAGTTTTATTTTATTCTTTTTTTAAAAATTGAGAGAGAAACCTTGAACTTCTTGTTGTCTGGTTCTGTTGATTCCAACTTTAAGATGTGTCATTGCGTCTTCAACATCCAAGCTGGCCGCGCAGCGGGGCATGATCAGGCACCTGCTCCGAGCGCACTGAGCAATCCTCACGATGTTTTTTTTTTTTTTTGTACACCCTTGCCTGTTCAAGTCAACACACAACCAACTTTCACCACTGCACGGTCGGATCTGTTAAAGCTGCACTCACAGATAGCCTCTGTCCTCAGCGACAGGTCCCACCGAGGGACGGAATCCGACTTGGAACCCGCGGGTTGGCGGAGAAGCAATTTATGCGCATCGCCTCGCTTCGTCTCTCCCCCCCCCCTGTCTGCGATGTACCCGGACTGAGGGGAGGCTTTGGGCAGGGAGGGATAGCCGGAGGGAGGGATGGCTGAATAACGAGGCGAGAAACACCCACTCCGGACTGACCGAATTGTATCCGAAGAGAAGGAGTGAGAGAAAGAAAAGCCACAGGAGGAAGGAGAGAGGAGAAAGAAGGACGCTTTGGGAGGCAGCAGTAGCATTTGTCTTTAGTATTCAAAGGATTTCCTTTGGGGATAAAAAGGACGCCTTGAATTAATGACTGGAAAGGTACAAAAGACGTTTTTATTCATTGCGCGTGTGGCTGAGTCGGTCTCAGGTGTGCAGCGCTGGAGTGTTTTCAATGCCACCTTTTAATTAGTATAAATCTGATAGTTTGCCTCAATTCTTGCGGGGAAGCTTCATTAAAATCAGTGAGCAGTAGCCTACTTTATAACGAGCTTTTGTCACTGAAGACAATCTGCAGGTAGGTGGAAAAGGAGTTTAAAAAAAAGTTCAGTCTTTTATATGTGAATATAGTGTGTGCAGTCTTCATATAATGAAATTCAGAATGCTTGCAAATTGTGACAAAAGAAAGTACTTAGCAAATAAACTGCTTAATCTGCGAGAAATATGAGACTTAACTCCGTTTTTCACAAATTATCCAAAGTAAAAGTTGCCCAAAATGCTGCAGTCTCAGAAAAAGATAAACTTTTGCATTATGTGTTGTGCTAAATATAGAGAGAAAAATAGTAGGTCTACAGTGAAACCTGCCTCATCTCAATTTTGTATGATTATCTCCTGCATGTAGCCTGAGACTCTTTCTGTTTAATCCTTTTACGTTTTTTCTTCATGTCTCTTGCCTGATCTACAAGAAGGGAAAATTTAAAGCACCAAGCTGTACCCTGGAGAATTTAAAGCTTGTGGAAATGCATTGTCATGTTTCTGATCTTTTGGCTGTTTCCGAGTTGACGGAGGCCTTCCATACCTCTGGTTTGTCATTCACTTTAGAACAACTTTTGCCCTGTGGAGCTGTTTTATTTATGTGACAGTCAGCCACATATGCTCGCTAGAGATACATGATGAGATGTCTTTTAATGTGTCCATCCTTCCTGCTGAGACGCAGACTGGAGAAATGGCAAAAGAGAGGATGCAGAGAACAAAAAGTGAACAATGATAGGAGGAGATGAGAGAGGAAGAAGAGGAGAGGAGCTGTTGTGTTTGCTCTTTTTGTCGGACAATGGCTCTCATCAGATGTTCCCTCTCTGGAGTGTCAATCAACCTGTGCTCCCTCTCTCTGTCACTTTGCCTTGTGTTTTTTCCTGTCTGGCCTTTTGTTAATGTTCTCCTGTCCTCTCTCCTCTTTTCCCATTTTCATCTCATCTTTTCTCTAAAACAAAGTCCTCCACTGTTTCGCCCGCTCTGTGTAGGCGGGAGGCTGTGGCACTGCTCTGTGGTCAGTCCAGACTGCAGGCCGCTGCTCTGTAATTGTAAAAAAGAAATTGGATTTGAGACATAACTAACTGATTCCAGATCAGTAAGTTGCAGTTGTGTGGGTAATGTGTGTCTTTTCGACCCACAGTCTTTCAGCTGAATAGCATTCTTGGTTTTCAATATTTCTCACTCCTCTTCCTTTCCCATGCCTTTCATTTTCACTCTCTTCCTGCACGTCCTCAATGTGATCTATTTCATCTCGATACAGGCCTAGTCTGCTAGTTGTGAGGATGTTGTCGACGGAACAGGTCAGGTGGTGTTTGTGGGCTCTACTGGTGCTACTGGCCCTCATTTCCTGTTACCCCAGTAAGGCTCAACGTGACGGTAAGTGCATTTTTGTGTTTTTCAATCTTCCGTCTCCTCTTTCTCCATCTCATACTCTCACAACACGTCCACCTGTCTGACCCCCCTGATACACACCATCCAAATCCAGGACCTTGGTCATCTGTTTTCATCCCCTCCACACGCACTCCTTTCCTCCTCCGAGCCTGCATCCTTCTCTTCTTTAACCCACACTGTCTCCATCTTTTTCTGTCTTTCCCTCATCTGACCCCTTTCTGTCTCCTTCTCCTCCATTTCTACCTCATGCTTCCCTTCGTCATCTCTCTGTTTGAAGCGCAGGCTCAGATCTAATCGTATCATATCATGCTCATGAGCATATCGCTGCTCACATCGTTATGTCATTTCACCCTGGCAGCACGGCAGTGCTTGCAACCCTGCTGCCAATGCTGCCGCGCTTCAGAGGGAGCTGCAGTGAATGTGTTGTAGAAGCGTGCTTCATGCTGTCTTGATTTGTCTGCACAATATATAACACTTTGCTGTGCAATTAAATCAACATAACTGATTTAATCAAACTAAACCTTTTACAAAAAGTGGGTTATTTGTGCATATTGTTCATCATGGTTGCAGGAAAGCAGCAACTTTAATTTAGCATCACTTTACAAAATCCTGCAGTTGATCAAATTTTGTTACCCACGTGCAACACAGTTCTTTTAACAAAATGTTAGATTGAAAATAGTGAATTAATTAATTTGTCTCTCAAAGGTTGCTTAGTTTCTATTTCAGGATTTTTTGGATTAACTTTGAACGTATCAGTATGTGACTGCATCACAGTTTTATCAGTGGGAATCTCTTAATCAGCATTGTGCTTGGAAGTGAAAGTATATTTCCTTTTCTCTTCTCGACGTTCTGCTGTTCCCCCTTTATTTTCCTAATACTTTGTGTTGTTAGACTCTTTGTTAGGTTCATGCTTTCGTTTTAGTTTTCTGTGTTCTTCCTATCTGTCCACTAACTCATTTTGAATAAGTACTTTTACTCCACTTCTGATCAGCACTTTCATCATGCTCTTCTTTGCAAGCAAACAGAAATTAGAAGGGAGACACAAATGTGACAGTGTAAATTAAACTTGGATCCAATCTTACTGAATCGCAACAGATCATGGATTACGTCCCAGAAACTATGGGTTCAATCCCTTCATTAGTGAGCATGTGATAGCCATTCATTTTGGCCCCATCTGTCCCTGTAAGCTGCAACATCTGGTTGCAGGGGATTACAGCTTGAGGATTAGTTTGTGTTTGTATATACAACTGAAAAGTCTGGATATTGTCAGGAACACCCACCAAAAGAGCGGAGCAGTCCAGGAAGACTTTTTTTTTCATGGCATGAAATGCTGGTAATAGTCTGAAATTTAGGCCAGGGATACAGTGTTCCAAATAGTTCTTCTCTAATGCGTGTTTTTTTGGGGTCTTTTTACCAAAATAGCTGCCAGTGAAAAACATTTTATAGTTTATATAATACATTTTCTTTGCTAAATATGCTGATGATAACATTCTTTCCACTTATTCTTAGATGGAGCAACTTCCTTCTCTTGCTTATTGTCAATGTTGTTTCTATTGCAAGAATCCTTTTTTTCTGACCAAGTTGTTTGAGTTTTCACAGACACAAATATTTACCTTAAGTTTCACAGCTGCTTCCATCATGACTGTTATAGGTTTTCACAATACATGACCTGCATTTAGCTGCTTCTTACAGGCAGCAGAGTCATTCTGTTTACTTCACTGATAAATCCCAGTATGCTGTAGTAGATCCCTTAATGGCCTGATGTCGAGTGCCAGTTTCCCTTCTTTGTATATATTCAGGCTGAGAGGGTAGTATCATGCTCATTTAATGACACAGAGGCTGACGGAAGAGCTGGTTTTGCAGGTATCTGCATATTAGTCATTGCTTCTTTATAAATAAAAAATGACTTGATAAGAGGGATCAACAAAGCTATTAAAGTCTGTGTCATAAAATGTTATAACATTTCTTTTCACAGGTGCGACTAATGAAGCTAATTAAGACTTAACCGATGCACTGCTCCACTTGTTAAATTGGAGGGTGTTTAGTCAGGCGATAACCAAAAATATGTAGATTCACCCTCTGTGGATCATCAATGTTATGGTCAGTATTCCATGTCGATCCATCCATCAGAGATATTTTATTTAATACGTCAAGCCTTGGCCCTGACATATCTGTTAGATGAGTTATGCAGAGTAAACTCAGCTCAGTAAACTCAGTCCACAGCAGCATCAGGAACTCTTACACCTACAAAGTCTCACAAGAACATGTGTCTTGTGTACATCTACCCTTATATCCAAAGTGGACACAGATATTGTGAGATCATTTTGTTTTGTTAATCCGTATAACAAAACATTCAGGGGATTTGATGACAAATTATAACCATTGTATTTATTAATATTCAATTAAAATCATACTTTTAAACTTCCTAAACTTAACCATGTTTTCATTAATGTCGGATCTGGGAACATATCTCACAGTAAAGGTGAAATGTTGGAAAATCTTGGCAGGGGTCCAAAGGAACAGGGTCTGGAGGGGCTGAACTCGGTTATCTGATAGGACAGTCTGGTGGTGTGTCTGCCACCACCTCCTACCTCATTTTCTACCAGGTCTGTGGTTGTTGGCCTTACAAATGGTGTGATTTGGATATTTATTGTTCATGACTATTCCATGTAGTGCAGAATGTAGGTATGATACAATCTAAAGCAGCAGAAGTAGGGTTATAATTTTTAATTTGATCTTTATTCTTGAAACAACAGTCCACATCAGAACAAGCAAAACTAAACTTCAACAAAACATCTTTCTCAAAGATTATTACAGTGTCGGTAGGAAAATTTTTTTCCAGTGCTTCCAAAAACATGAGCAATACCTTGTGTCACTTAGCGACAGATCGATCAAAACCATAATAATAACAACATTCTTTGAGTCTCTTAATCGACACATGAACCCTTACATAAAATTCCTCAACACAGCGTAAAAGGTCGGCACATTTATTTTAAACGAAAATGTGGCTCGCACTTGTCCATCTTGGACGTGAAAACGATATTCTGAAAGCATCATTAAACGCCACCCAAAGCTTTTCCAGTTTTGCTGTGCAGAAATTGCACCAGAGGAGAGCAGTATAAAAAGGAGTACAATACGTCCAAAAAGGACTATTTTCACATCATCCGTACACATCCTAAACCTGCCTGTCAGCATATTTGCTTTGTTTACTGCTGGTGGACATCACCATTTCTGATGATGTGCCCCAAATATTTGACCTTGTTCACAACATTCAACTCCTGCTCTGCCTAATAAAACGAAGAAAATATAAATTGTTTTCCTCCTTTGTTCTAGCAATCATAACAACACTCCTTTCAGGATTGTATTTGATGTCATACTGCACAATGTAACTTACACAGACTCAAAGCACTTGTTGTAACCCAGCGTAGGGTGACAGAATAACAAAGACATCCGCATACATCAGATGATTAATAAGGCAATCCCCCTCTTTACATCCAGTTTCACATTCATTTAATTTTCTAAAAAGATCAACCATGTAAACATTGAAAAGTGCAGGTGACAACATGCTACTCTGTCGAACCCCATTAGATACTCGAAATGGTGTTGAAATCTTCTCCCATTTAGCTCGCATAGACTGATGTAGATACCAACACAGTAAATTTCTTATCAGATACAAAGGCACCCTTCCCTCTCCCCTCTTGGTAAATAATTTGAAATAATTAATTCTGTCAAACACTTTGGAAGCATCTAAAATGGCTTAGGGTTAGGGTTACCTCATCATTTCTGAACTTTTGTGGTAAATGTGAATCAATATCCAGGGTTGCTTATCAGGATAGTCCCTGGCTTGTAATTTTGCTTGGATAAAAACAATCTCTATTTTTCATTAATCGTTTTGTCCAAGTGTAATGTAAGGTACTCTTCATGTATAGGTTCTCTTTAGGAGATTGAATTTGGACGCAGTATATAGCCTTGTGCTGCAGTGGCTCGTCTGACCTGTGGAAACTGCTCTGAGAACGTCTCACTGAAGAAGACCAGCAGTGCGCAACAAAGTCGATTGTTTCTTTTTCCCTCCTTTTTCCTCTCTGACTGTGTGTTTGGCTTGGAAAAATACTGAAAAGGGAAATGTAAATTTTGTTCTAAGCTCATCCTACTCAGGGTGCAGCGAGTGACCGAACACTCTTGGCTGCTGTTTCATTTCAGGAGTAAAAACAGCAGGAAAAATGGCAGAAAGAAACAGCCGAACTCTGATCTCATTCTCTGAAAGAGAGAGAGAATAAAAATGGAGTTAGTGTTAATGAAGACATTACATATATTTACAGTAAATGTGCAAACCTGGGTGAGTTGGTCACTGTAAGGATGGTGAATGTGTGTGTGGGGAAGTGTTAGTTTGTGTGTTTTTTACTCACATAGTTAATTATTGTGACTGATTTTGTCGATTGGCTGACAACTTGGATCAACACTGTGCTTCAGGATACATTACAATAGATTATTTGCTCAAGTGCACATTTGCAAAGATATTGCACTTGTCTGTCTGTGTGTGTGTGTTAAGTGTATAAAGGGCAGCCCGGTGAATTAGTATGAATGAGAGCGCTGTCCAGTAATTTCACTTATAATGACCAAGGATGTGAGCAAATGATGAGATTCATAAACAAAAGAGAGACGCAGCAACCTGTGTGGAATTTTAAACTGATAGATTATCCAAACATCAGCTGCTGTCACCCCTCTGCCATCCTCTGCTGCTGACGTTAATCCAACCTGACATTATCATCAGACACTTTAGGCTGGATGGAGCACCGAATTGCAGATGTGATGTGCAGAAGTTGTTCAGTGTGTCTGTGATTGTCGGAGAGCGTACATAATCTGTGTTTGTAAATAAACATAATCCCCTTAAATGCAACAAAAAGCTAATGAGGATTTCAAATGTGAAAGTTGAGAAGAAATTTGAACTAAAAACTGCATAAGTTGTTAGTGAACAACATCTCCCACAATGTCCAGCTCTACATCCTGTAGCGTGTTAAAGTGGGATTTTGTGGGATATTATGAGGAGAGCTGACTCTGGGTTGAGCAGATGTGATTGTACAATCATATGAAACACCTGCCAATCATCTGAGAACAGCTGTATTAGTCAGATTTGTTTATTTGTTTAAAAGAATTTGAACAGAGACAATTTCAGTGAATCAGACGAGAATGGACGGACTTGTGTGTGCAGTATTACTAAGTCCATATCCAATCACTCTAAAAGGTTTGATATATTCTACATACATTTTGGACATCGTGCAGAATGATCCCAGCTGAGTGTTTTTAACTTTGGCTTGGCAGGCGATGATAATGTAGTATAGCTTATTTCAACAGACGTCACATAGAGATAGATCATAGAACACACTCACGGTATTCAGCCACTCCTTACGAGAGACTTTATGTGCACATGCAAATACAGACACACACACATGAAACAAAGAGGTGAGCACGGAAAGAAAAAGGCATCGCTTACACAGGTTTGTGATGAATGGGTGCAAGAAGGCGTCAAGTCACTTAAATGCAGGGATGGAGGGTCGGAAAGGAGAAGATAATAAAAAGAAATGATAAAAGAGCAGAAGAGAGGGAAGATGAGAGGTAGAGAAGAGTTTAAATCCAACGATGAGAAGAGGAGATGTGATGAAAGGGAGAGGTGTTCCATGAGAGCAGCAGAGGAGATAAAAAGAGTGGAGAGGTGGTGGGTTCGCACTAAGTGCTATCTCGGTGAGCAGAGTAGTTTATGTACAAATGAGACGCTGAACACTGAATAATGTGTGCTGCAGCGCACACACACACACGCTTAGACACACTTCCCCCATCTCCCTCATGTACTGTACAGTTTAGCTATCTTGTGGTGACAGCACAAGCCAACAGTTGTCATCCATAAATCCAGTGCATTAGCAAAGCTACTGTAGCCTGAATACTTACTGTTGAGCCAGTACCAGGCTTATCAGCTGAAAGAGGAGGAGGAAAGGTAGAAAAGAGGAACTTAAATGATGGGAGGAAGAGGGAAGGAGAAGAAGACATTGGAAAGATCATACAGGAAAGGAGGGAAACATCAAAATTGGACAAAATTGGAGGGGAGATAAGCAATAAGGAAAGAAATATTCAAATGAAAGCAATGTGAGGAAAAGTTGAAGATGTTGGAACTGAAAAAAGGTAGGGCTAAGGAAAGAGAGAGGGGGCAGAGGGAAGGAAAAGGGAATTAAAAAGAGGAATTTGGAAACACACAAAAAAAGATGGGAAAAGAGCAGCAAAGAATACGTTTGAGGGAAAAAGAGAAATTGTTGAATAATTACTGTCAGGGTTTCCATTCTGAGCCGAGTGGTTTGAGGTATTTTTGGATTATTTCCTGTTTTATTTTGAAGTCACTTACCTCCCTCTCGTTTCAGGTGTCTTGTCTTCCTCATCCTCGTGTGCTCCTCCGTCCTGGGCACCTGCCCAGCCCTAATGTGTTTCACCTGTGTCTCGTTATCTCCCTTCCTCCTGTGTATTTAGTGTCTGTGATTCCCTGCACTCCCTGCCAGTTCGTCTTGTGTCTTTGCCCTGACTGTTTAATGTGACCACAGTATGCAGGACCTTTGCTGAGATCCTGTTTCCCAGTTGCTCATGCAGCTCTTTCCAGACTCTTTCCAGACTTTCCAGGGCTTTAGGAGTGGCTATGCTTCCCTGCTCCAGTATGTCCTCATTTGCAGGGCAGAGAACTTCAAGAAGGGAATCTCTGCCAACTGCTGGTTGTTTGGGCGTCTATTTGAAGGAGAAGTGTTTATTTAGAATTAATCACTTTTAATATTTTATCAATTTGCAACAAATTTCAAGGATCTCATTAATCCTCAGTAGTGGCATATTCAACTAAAAGTATTGTATTAAAAATTATTCTATAGTAAGTAACATGGTATGAAATAAATAATATGTAATGCATAGACTTATATTTCAAACAACCTAGAAATACATAGGAGGCCAGATGTGGTTGCATGAAAAGCAAAAAATAATCTTGAATGATGTTGACTGGGTAAACATGACCGAATCCACAGGTACAAGTTCAATCTGTTTGTCTTTGCATTCATTAGATCTACCTTTTTTTTAAAAAATTGTGCGAAGTTACACATGTACATTAGAAGAGGGGTGAAGTTCTCTAGTATTTATTATGTTAACTGAGAGTATTACCACAGATTACTTACCTTGAAATCTGATTGTGAGATCTGGTGAAAACGACACTGATGCATAAAATAAAAAACACCAAACAATCTGGGGTAATAATTATAATAATTATAATTATGTAAACCAAGGGACCACAAGCACTGATTTTGCAGCACAAATGCTACGTTTTCCTGCACATGGGAGTACCAAATAGGAAGGGAGAATTTTAAAATATATACAACAAACTTTATAGACTCTACCTACAGTCAATTTGTTAAGACAGTGTTAACAGACAAAATCTCAGTCATTTGATAAAGTACATGCATCTTTATTTACAGACTTTAAAAAAAAACAACAGTTATAACAACATAGGAATGCACCACTACACCTATTGTGTAGAATATGCCCTGTAAATATCATTTCAGTGTGGGCATTAGGTCAAGTGGTTATGTTTGACTGGCACCAAGAGTACAGGTGTTCAAGTCCATCTTCTGACCTGAATTAAATACATTTAAATTTTAAAAGAGGTTTATGTTTGACATGCTATCATTATTATTTTACTGTATTTGAACACATGAAATGCGACGAGCAGTAATAACAATGACACTGCACCTGGAAAAGAGCATATTGAACATGCAAAAGAACAGTTCCAACGTTATTTGAGGGAGAAGGATCAATGGATCCTGAACAACACCAGTTGTCTGCTCCTTGCAGAAAGTCAGCTGGACCTGATCCTAAATATTGGTTAGATGAATCACTTCTGACGCCCCGCCGCTCTGATGTGCTGATCTTTTATTACGAACATTTTTTATTTGATTTTCCGTCTTGCCTCCTCCTCTTAATTTCATCCGCTGTTCTTCCGGTTTTTCAAACCAGGAATGTTTTTATTTGTCTCCTCTACTAATATTTTCACATCAACCTCATTTGTGGTTTCCTTGCTCTCTAGATCCTTCCATGACAGAGCCAACAGCGCCACTAAATCCTCATTTAAATGCTGCTGTTTGCTCCCGGTAATGATAACAGCTGCAATCTTAATAGATCCGCCGCTAACTGTGGAAACATAACCAGGTCAAAACTGTGCAACAAATGTTGAAATAGCGCAGCAGTTTGCCCTCGTCATAGACATAAAAATGTAAAATTATTTTAAATGCCCTGATGAAACTGTTCATTCACTGGAGTCGCTCGAAATATTCTTAAAGTTTAGATCTCAGATAACAGACCAACATTAAAGAAGCATAATGCAAGTTATAGGTTTCTTCCAGAAGTCTGCCCCCTCTGGCGGCAAGTGGAAGTAACTTAAATGTGTAAGCGCATGAGCCGCTTCACTTGGGCTACGTTGGTCTTTGTTTACCTGCACTGCACTCCGTCTGAGTCCGGAGTTATGGTGCGTTCGATTTGTCCTTGGAAGTCGGATTTTCCGACTTGTAAATACAACCCAGATCGGAGCTCATCCATTTATTCAAAGCTGCTCCCATGCTGACTCTCGTTTTACTCCTGTCCTGTCAGCGCAAATTTGGCCCTTTTCTTTGTCTTACAGGAGTGTGTGTTGGTTGGGGCCTGATCTGCCTGATTTCTGCCTGATCTGTATCTGCATGGTGATGCGCATCACGTCCGCCATCTTGGACACAGAAATACAGCAACACCAACTGTTCAGATGTGTTTGGTAAATGTATTTTCGCTTCTTCTTGTTACTTGTTTTCATTTTCTCTGTCCTGGTTGCATCGGCACGTTTTCTCCTCCTCTTCCCGTTCACAAACTGACGCTGAACATTGATGGAAAAAAAACACTAAACTGGCACTCAGAACATTTCCTTTATCAGACAGATGGATCAGACGAGGCGCCATCGTAATGAGATCCTGAAGCCGTGGAGCTCTTTAAAATGGGAAATGTGTCGACACAGTTACACTTTAAAAAAAAAAAGTAGTACCGTACCGTACCGTCCTCTTCCGCTTATCCGGGGTCGGGTCGCGGGGGCAGCAGCCTAAGCAGGGAAGCCCAGACTTCCCTCTCCACGGCCACATCAGCCAACTCATCCGGG
>JAVQJG010155094.1:0-14266 GCA_036024015.1 Craterocephalus amniculus
TCATTATTATTAATTATAATAAATAATAATAATAAATCTTTGTTTGCATTGTTCCATTTGTGAATATGTTGTTCCTGCTGTGAATAATAAATCTTGTATTAAGCAATATGATTAATTTCATAGAAAGAAACATGCTAATTTAGAGGGAAATTCAATTAGTCAGAAAAACTGCCACTTATCATTCAATCGATCATCAATTGATAAGATGAAACAACTATCAATTAAAGATTTACTTGGTTGCTTGCATCCCTAGGATTATAGTTCTTTGCCAACTCTAACTCCACTAACAGGAATCTCATCTCCATAACGGGCCAACATGGAGCATGTAAACCTCCAGACAGAGCAGTCGGCGTCACATGATGTGGAAACTGTGAGATCCACACAGCTGAGCAGCTGACTCTTAAACAGGACGATGATCTCACCCCTTTCCACACAGCACGCCTTAAATATCACCAGATGCCGTCGTCCTCCCTGTGCCTCAGATCACATCCAGAAAATGTAAAAATCAACTCCCTCCTTCAGATTACTTTGCTTCTTATCTGCACAGGCGGCATGTAAACAGGATTTGTAACAATATCTACAATTATTCAAGGTCAACCTGCAAAAATAGAGATAATTATCACTGTAGTTATCTCTAAGAATTATTCAAACCTTCCCATGTTTAACACACGTTTGAACAGCATCATTTCCATTATTACAGCTGAAAGAAAAACTAATTTATTCATGTTTCCAGCTTTCACATGCTTCCTCTTCTAAGAGGACACAAGACTTTCCAGCTTTGCTGTAAAGTGGACAAAAACAGATTTAAATGGTTTCATTGGCTGAAAGACTCTGAAAAGGCTCCATCATTTATCCATGCCATCTCATAATTTCTTTTTAATTCTCATACTAACACTAAAATCAAAAGAAAAAACCCTGCCAGATCCAGATTAATCCGATCAGCCTTGTTAAATTAATCTTCAGTTTCTCCTCTTAAGTCATAATATAGGAGCATATCAGGCTGGATTAGTACTGAATGCCTTTTCTTTAAACCACTGACTCCTTTCTTGGCCTCAATTATACCTGATTAAACATATTTGTATAATCTTAAGAGAGGTAAAATCAGGTCTAAATTCCTGCGACAGACATGAAAAGTGGAACATTTTATGCTTGGATGGACAAAATTAACAACAAATCCACAGTTAATTAAATAAAACAGTGACAGGAACTTTATGAGGGTAAATATTAGAAAGTGTGCAGCTTAAGGAGCAGATGTAAATGCTAGCAGACTGGGACCAGTATACTTAGTGGGGCCATAATGGCTTCCTGACAGGTGACCTTTAAAGCTAAGAACGGAGGCGTTTTCTGTCAGCTTCACCTGTGCACAGTTCAACCTTTTTATCTCACAGCCGAGAGCAAAGAAGCGATGGACTCCCATGAACCTTTGCTGCACAAATAAAACAATGACTTCTCAAAAATCGGAAAAATATCAACTTGTTTTTAGGATTGTAACCGGGTGGTTATCTGAGGAAAAGCAGCTACAGATGGTTAAAACCCAAGTCTCCACTTTGTCTCAATGAAGCAGACGCTAGTCACCTGCCTTGCTCAAGGGCACCTTCTGAAATTTCTTGTTTTCCTGTTGCACATGATCTTTAATTAATATACACATGTTAAATTCTCACGTTTTTTTTTAATTTCTAACGATATTTAGCACCTTGTAACTTTTTAACGTCTTGGCAACAAGAAAAAAAGGGCTAATTCATCATTTTACAGGAAGGAAATATAACAGAGATCCTTGAGTAACACAACAGAAAAACAGAGCTACAAATGCGTGTCACAGTTAAAAACTAACATTATGGGTTTTTTTTCAGTTAAAATGCCCTTAATTAGATAAATCCCAACACTTCTGTGTCTATAGCAACTATTTTACATCAATACTAACAAAAGGAAACAAACTATAATGCAACGTCCTTAAAAAGATTGATTTTACCTAATCTTTTCATTTCTTATGCATGTATACCTATTAATGCCAACAGCTGTTGCTCAATTTTAATATTCAGTCATTTGTAAGAGGAAAACAAAGCAACATTAGCAGCGGAGGGAGGTAGGAAATGCTTAAAAAGGTAATTTCTAATGCAGCTTCCTCTAAACAGGAAGTGCCATTAAAAGCATGAGCTTAGTCGTGAGACACTTTTAACACCAAACAAGGAAAAGCAAAACGGGTTTAAGAGATTAGCTGCAGAGAAAAGAAAGGTGGAGCGTTTAATGCGAGTCCTGGAATTTAGGCAACTTAATTCCAGGTTTAATCTATTTTTCTAACCCGTATGAGTTTTATCACGGTCAGAGAATAAATGTGCGGTTTACAGGTCTCTGCTGCTCATTATATTTCTGCAGCCTTTCTACAGGTAGGCCCACGCTGGGAGAAAAAAAAGACGATTTTAACTGTGACCAATTTTAAAATTCTTCCTTAAAATTAAACCGTAATAACAAAAAAAAAGCACATTTTTATTTATTACCAGCTCTAAGTTTTAAAAATATGATTTCAATGACTTATAACTACTTGCTAAAACAAAGCTAATAACGCATCACAGTCGATGTTGGATCATCCATGATACATTAAAAAACAAAATCACCACAGCTGCCTAACATTTAGGACATTATATAATCACACTGGCATTTAAAAGAGATAAAATCTGAATCGTTTTTCAATATTTGATCATTTTGACCAGGACTGGGTTATTTTAAAGATTATATTTAGAAGATTTAACCCATGAATCAGAAACCACATTAGTTTGTGCTATTCTTTCAGACATGGACATTTTTTTAAGACTTAAAAAAAGGACATTGATCCTAAATTAGTGACTAAACAAAAGCTAATAATATATCGTAGTCAATGTTCTGGCTCAGTCTTTACATATCCATGACAGATTTATTTTTTAAATCACCAAGCCCTGCTTGAATAACAGTTTTTTCATAAATAACGATAGTGACTGGCATGTAAAGGGTTAAAATCCTAGTAAATATTTGATAGTTTTATGTAAGATGTAAATTATTTTACAGGATTTTATTATGATTTTTAAATACCTTTATATCTTATCTTTATATCTTAACGTGATTTTACATTTGATTTACATTAACTGTTAACTGACTAACTGATTTACATTAAACATGTTTCTAATGTTTAATGGAAAATACTTAACATTGTTTTGTGCATAAAATGTGCTGATAATCAATAAATAAATGAAACAATAAATAAAAGTTGAGTTTAAAATTAATCATCACTCAGACTTTGGTAGAAGGAGCTGTGCCTCGTGAAGCAAATGCTTCCACACGCTGAGGGAAAAACCATTAAAATCTGATAAAACTGTCTGCAATGATTGATGATGGTTAAAGAAAACACATCTGTTGTTCTCTTCGCGCCAAATACAGCAGCATTAAATTCTGTGTCATTACCAAATTTCAGAAGATCAGATAACTGGTTATCAAGAACAAAGAGGCTGATTGTGGCCGATGAAATTATACTTCCCAAGCAACCCCAGCTAAAATATCAGCCAATTAGAAAGGCCTGCTGCGTGAAGGACGTGAAAGAAGGGTTATTTTCTCCCTTTCTGCCTGTATGTATGAAAAATGCCTTTAAACAAACTAGATATTCCTCCATTAAATCAGAAAAATAAAGTATAAAATGTAAAAAATTAAAAGAACTTTATAAAATCAGTGAGGAAAGAGTGAAAGCAGTGATTTTATTTAGAGAAAAACTTACTTTTTCTGGACTGGACTGATAATAAATATGTCATTAAATTATTTGTTTTCCTCAAACACCAGCTTTATGGGCTCTTTGGGAAATTAATAGCAGAGTTTTTGAGAAGGGTTTGGGGAAATTGACCCATTTATGGAGCGCTGAGGAAAAGGAAAGCACGGCTGAAACAAAGGACATCCACCCTCTTATATCATCGGGGCTGCACTTCCAGGAACAAGCGTGAGCCTGGGAGGAGGGAAGGCAAACGACACATCCAGAGGAGGGCAATTATGATGATGGATGGAGTCCGTGCTGCCGCTTACTGAAGGCAAACTGTGAATCTGTACAAAAAAAAACAACTGCAGAGGACAGGTTTCCGTGTAAAGGTACAGACAGTTAATTAAGTCCATTCAGAGCAATGTGCAGCAACGCCAACTTAAGTTAGCCATCTACTGTCTAATCACTAATAGGGTTTAAATGATATTGATCCAGATTCAGTGATCAACAAGTCAATAATAGGAGTTTAAACTAATATTTTACTTTCCTTCATGGTGGACAGGAAAAAAGGTCTAAACCCAAAGAGAACAACCATAATAAAAATACACTGATTTAACAACAGTGCGTCTCAGCTGATCATGCTTAATTCACTTAATTCCTGATTAAATGTTAATTCTGAATGAAGGTTAATTCGGAATAAAGAGGCTGGTTTACTCCACGTTTAATTCTGAATCAGATAATTCCTCTCTCATCTTTCCCGTCCGAAGCAAACGGGCTCAAAGCGAGTCTTTTCAGAAAAGAAACGAAGCAAGGAGGAGAGTTTTTAACTTCTGGTAGACGCACGTACAGTACGTCACTTCTACCATCCAACCAATCAGAGCCCTTCCCAGCCCCTGGGTTTAAAGCAGAATTAAGAAAACGAGTTTTCTATGTTAACCTTCATTCTAGATTGATATTTCCATGTAAACCTGAAAGATAAGATTTTGGTTATAAATTCTAAATTAAAAAATTAAATAAAAAAAAACCCTTTTTTTAGATTAGATAGATGTCGTTAGATGTCAGATGTGCAAAGCAAAAGTAGTAAAACTCATCTCAAAGAGGAACACTATTTAAAGACTGGAAGAATAATTCACAGTTCAGATATTATTGCTAATATGACCAACGGGCATTTTAAAACATCAAGATTAAGCCTAGATGACAAGATGCTGCTTCCTAAGAAGGAACTGGGTAATACAATGATATAAATACAGATAAAATAAATAAGCTTTTATCCAGACGTCTATGCCATGGGAGTCTTTTAGAGGCTAACCCATCTGATTCAGTGATTTCAGCCAGTGAAAAACAACAGAGTGATTTTCCCATTTTAGAGTTCAGACAGCCCCGGTGCTGCAGCCGTCTGGCTCCTGAGTTATGGCCAGCATGTCCTCTCCATGCTGAATGAATGCAGCTTTTGTCTGTTGCACGCATTCACCGACACACTGCGCTCTCACATAAAATCAGAGGAAGTGCTGAAAAGAAGGAATGCAGCCACTGAACGACCTGGAGAGTTTCTTCAGAGCCGCTGACTTCCTGAAGAATCGCATCATTTGCATCTTCTACATTTTAAATGACTGTATAAGTTGCATCGGTCAAAGAAAGAGCGCTCAAACCAAATATAAATTGCATTTATTTCTGATTAATTTAACAAAATCCAAGACCACGAACTGACATTTTATCTGGAAAACCAAGTTATTCCACTACACACTAGCAGGATAAAAAGGTTTCTGGTATGTTAGCGAAGAACGTTAACAGTTTAACAGCTACGTAAAAGTACGAGCCAGCGATTCAAAAAAGCAATTAAAAAAACACTAAACCAGCTCTTTGAATTCACCGAATTGTTCATAATCGGACAGAAGCAGCATATTAATAGTTATTACAAGCCTGGAGCGCCCTCTAGTGGCTGTAGATGGTAACGTTTACTTCTTGATTCATGTCCATCAGTTTAAGTTAACATTTACAAACATTTTAAAATATACATCTAAGTCGCAGGACTGGCCAAACGATGAAAAAATGTCCGACTTATAGTCTGGAAGATATTTTAGATACATAACTATGACACACTGTACAGTAATGTTTAAAACACGGATTACGCTGAAGGCTGCTTACTGAATCGCCTCAGTTTTCATTTGGATTTTAACTTATTACTCAGCTTGATAAGGAATAGGGTGCCTTAACTTTTTGTAATGATTCCTCACACAGAGTTTATGAAAACTGCAAAAAAAACTGGCATTTTCCTTAAAGATTATTGGGATTCTGCTGAAAGGAGTGAAAATCAAATCTTACTTTGGAGCCGATAACTCAGACATACTTAAGAAACTTAATTCAAAGTTAAAATGGGTCATGAAATATAAAAAACTTTTGCTGCCCTAGAGGACATTTAGATATCTTATATCGTTATGACACAATCAGAATAAGTGTCAAAGTTAGAGATTGGCCACAAAATGTTTTCACAAAATGTCATGACCCTAAAAAGGAAAATTCTCTAAAAGAAATTTCTTTCACACCCCTGATATCAATTTGTACGTTATTCAGTTTGCACTAACACGTGTATTGGGCAGTTGGCTCTGCGTCTCAGTTCGCCCTAAAAACTTGCTTTTTTTCCACACTGAAGTGCTCTGATTGTCTCAATGAGTGTCCGACAACGTACTAGAGAGGAGAAATGAATGAAAGTATTTGAATGACCTGCCGATTGCCTTGAATTGTTGTCTGTGTCCTGTTGTCTGTGTCCGAATTATCACGTAATCATGCGATAACTCGCGTCAAAACACCATGAGACATTCCACTACCCGACACCAAACATAGCGATCGGCAGGTAATACAGATACTTTCGGTAATTTATTCTCTCTAGTATGTTGTCGGACACTCATTGAGACCAGCAGAGCACTTCAGTGTGGAAAAAAAAGCATGTTTTTAGGGCGAACTGAGACGCAGAGCCAAGTGCCCAATACTTACAATTAGCTGTGCCGCTAGCTGCCTGCCCAGCTAAATACTGGAGCGATCTTGAACGCTCCTTTCCCCATCGCTCACATGTATGAGAGGAAAGATGTCAACAGACCCCAGGTTAAAATAAAAAGCGAAGTTCTGCTTTAAGCATCAGTAAATCTCCACACCCGTGTGAGTCAGCGGTGAAATTATCCGACTAATCAGACCACTCTGACCTCTAATCTGCATCTCACCAAACAAAAACAGGAGGTAAGGGTTTCCCGCTGCAGCAAAATGAACACAAGGCAGGCAGTTTTCTTTTTAATCACCGTTTATATCAAAGAGATTAATTTTCTCTTTCATTTTGCAGGCGGAATCACATAAAAATGCATGAAGCGTCCTTGGACCTCGGGTTGGTTAGACACCTTTCATGCAGCATAAACGACCCGTAAGTTCTCCGTGAGCTAAAGATGAAAACATGACCTTGATCCTGTTTGCCTGAATTTGAGGAGCTTGCAGACGCTTGCATAACGGTCGCCCAGCGCATGATCAGTACCAACGTGCACATCAGGAATGAGGCAGGTGGGGGAAGATTGCATCAGATGATGTAAATTCACAGAGAATTAAATGTAATTCTGCCATTTAATGATGCATGCACGGGGCTTTCATATTAGATTAGACCATTCAACATGCTACAGGCATCATTTGATGTTTATTCTATTATTTCCTAAACAGAAAATGCATAAATCTCTTAAGGTGTTTTCACTATTATTACACACTAAATGCTACTCTTCTAATTTTATACAGTTTATAACCAAAATATCTAAACTCAATTTTAAAACAGTTGTCACACTGTTTAAAATGTAAATAAAACCAGAGGGTGATACTTTGCAAATCTCATAAATCCAAGTGAAACTGAGTCGAGTCAGCAGTTAAGGGAAAATAGGAGCTTATTATCAAATCACTGACGGCTACACATCCCTAAAAAGTCAGAAAGGGGACAACGAAAGGCTGGAAAAAGGAATCAAAGCTATTTAAGTCAATTAGCAACAGGTTAATACTATGACTGGCTATAAAAAAGGAGCGTTTCAGAGGCAAAGATGGACAGAGCTTCATCAATCTGCATCAAAAATTATGACAATTTGTTTAAATTTTCCTCTAAATCATCATTTCCCAGAAAAGTACTTTGCAAACCCTGATGTGAAGTTATTAACTTGTGCATGTTTTTTTCATCACTTCCAAATCTTTGAAGGGTCAAATCTTCCCCGTGCATGTTATAATTTAAAATAAAACTTCTTTTTCCTACATCTTACAGAGCTTTCTAGCTTTCTTAGAGATGCTCTGGTTGCTCGTCATGTGACCTGAAGCGGTGCAGTTTGACCCTAGATGACTGATGGGTGGCAGATCAGAGACTGAGGAAAATTCGGTTTTAAAAGAAGCCAATAAATGCGACACAAGCACAGCTACACAGACACTGACATGTCAGCATGTCCTCAGTGTGCACAGAAGTCATTCTATTTACACATGGAGGATTAAAAATAAGACATGGAAACTGCAACTTCTGCATCTCTAACCTTGGGAATGAGGGGTTTCCACACCGTGACTCAGCTGAACTTCCTTCATCATGTAATTACCACAAATGTGTTCGCGCCACACAGCAGCACTGGAAATGCCCACAATATCAGGTTTCTCAGCAGGTTCCACAGTCAGACTCATCAGCAATAACACACACACAGACACACACAGCTCTACAAAACAGTTTTCTGGCTGCCTTTAAATCAGCGAAGCACAGCTGGCAGCGAAGGTTAGAAAAAGAAGAAGTTATTTCCCTTCAAGAAAAAAAGTTTCCACTTTGCCCTGAATTAAAAAAAATCTATGCGAGTATTTAGAGCAACACAGCCGGTGGATGAAGTGTTTATAGTTTATATTTACATTTCACAGATGTTGAGTGTTGGGGTTAGCGATTTTTCACATCTGATACCGATTTTTATACTGCAGCCTCGAGGATTAGCCGATATCGATCGGATTCTTTTTGTCACTCTAAAAGTTTCTTATAATACTTAGATGTAGGGTTGAACTTTATTGACAAAATTTTAGATCTTGATATTCAAGCCAGATATATCGATATCAATACGATACGATACGAATACGGGTTCGGTGAAAACAGAGTATTTTTCAGAAAAGCACAAACATGCAGGACAAGTGCAAGGGAAATCTAAATAATTTTTTATTGTTGCTTTTTCGATATTAAAATCTTGAATGTTTACATCTCAATATAGATACGATAGCGATATATCTTTCAGCCCTACTTAGATGTAATTTGCTTCAATCCAACGTCTAAAACTATCACATTCACTGTACAACAACTGTTCTGGTCTCCGAAAGAAAGAAAGAAAATTTTCGATAACTGAAGTCATGACTGCTGTGGCTTTATAAAAACTTAAAGCTCACATCTGATTTAACAGCATTTTTAAACAACTTTCACAGCTGCACCATTCAAATGTTTAAACTAAAATAAAAGTGCAAATATTTAGATGAAATAAAGACAATCCCAGTGTATAAACAGAAAATGCGCAAAGTGAAGTTGAGGATAAATGAGACGGTTCGGCATGGATAAAATCCATTAGGAACAATTTCCAATCTCCTCAGCCGAATCTGAAAAAGCAACATGGTACTTGAACACACCACGAAGACTACATCCGAGGCAAGCCTGCACCAGGGACGTCATGATAACCGACATTGTCAAGAAATAATAACAATTTTAAGATAATCACGATTATTAAAGTATTAATTAACCAAAACCGTAAAAGCCACTTTATCCTTATTTACCAATAACTTTGGTTCGTTCTGTGCACAACTTCAGACAATATGTTGTATCAAAACAGACAATATCTATCGTTATGATTAATTATCATGGCATTTAATGCTGTGATATCTGTTACATTAAATAATTGTGACATCCCGCTCCTGCATAAGATACATAGTTAGTATGTGTTGAATATTTTCACTCAACATGACCACTTTATATAAAAAGTTGCTTGTTTTGCAGGAATTAAGATCTCAGAAGTGAAGAACTTGTGTCATGTTGAATTAGCCATTAGCTTCCTGTTGTCATCAGCCAATCAGACCAATGGGATGTCCTTTCTACAAGTAAAATTGTAGGCTCTGACCGAATCCGAGACGATCACAGATGCTGCAGATGTGCAGCCTTTACATTTCTCTGTATAATAAAAATGAACTAAATGAAATGCTGTGTTTTAAAAGAACTGTATGGCTGCCTGCCACCATGAAAAGAAAAAGGCATTAGAGTGACATTACTGACTAAACGTGATCATTTCTAGCATAGGGCTGATGCAAATGTACAATCCACATCCTGTGAGGACTGAATATTTTTAAAAGACATAATTTCAAATGACTAAGAACAAAAAGGATCCTGATCCGTTCCCTGAAGGGATCTAAGAATAATTTTACCATCTCCAGAAAGAAATGAGGAGGTTCAAGGCAAGGCCAAACCACAGGAAGCATGCAGCGGCTACATGTGGGCTCTTTTGGCTACAAAGATACTGTTCAAGTGTAAAATCCGCCATGAAGCCTTATGATCTGCAGCATCAAAATAACCTTGTGTAGAAGAAGATTTGCAACTAAGGGATTTAGGAGAGATTTGCACAATTCTGCAAAGGCCTCGTAAGTGTTGGCCAGCCTTAAAAGCTTCTCCAAAACCAATTTATCAAAGCATTTAGGTCACTAATTTTCACCAGAAGCTGCTGCAGTTAAAGAGTGTAAACTAAAACATATAACACACAAAAGGGCCACAAACAGGGACACTGTGTGTGAAACTATGCACATCTGGCCTCTGCAGGCCCCGCTTACATAACACACAGAGACACAATCCAAGACTGGGAAGCAGAGCTGAGAAGAAACAGGTCGGCCGACTCACTGATCCATCCCTCGGTTCACAGAAGATCTTTGACTGCGATGCTGAGACACTAATCTTTTAACACCATGGTGATTAACTCAGTGGTTGCAGGCGATGACGCAGGTGGATTCAGTACAGGTAAAATAAAGCTTCGTTACTGTACATCGCAGACAAAAAAATAAAAAAATAAGCGAAGATGGCAGATTAATCATCATTCATATGTACACGAGTGATTCCTGGCTGTTGCAGCTGCCTCAGAGGAAAATGTCATGTCAAAAAAACCTTCTCGGATGAGCACACGCTTCGTTACATCCATACTAGGAATGCAAATGATTAATCGATCATCAATTAATCGTTGGTAAGAAATTACTCGATTTAATTGTAATTAATCGCGTTATGAGCCTTTAATTCCTCGCCTGCCCACATGAGGGCGCTTGACGTCAGAAGTCGTTCATGCACATGCGGGAACACAAGAGAAGCTGTCCTCGGACCATAATCATTAAATTTATTATATTAGATAAAATCCATAATAATAATAACACTAACAATATCTTTGTTTGCATTGTTCCATTTGTGAATCTGTTGTTCCTGTTGTTAAGATACGATAAATATTAACAACATAACAACATAATATATAAATATAAATATTTTGTTAAGGATTATGTTTTGCATTTTCTTCTAAGATAGCATTTTCATAGAAAGAAAGCTATTGATTCAGAAGGAAATTCAGCTTCTTAGAAAAATTGCTGCTTTGCAATTAATCGATTATCGATCGATAAGATGAAACAACTATCGATTAATGAATTACTTGATAATTTGCATCCCTATGATGGGGAAGTGTACATCTTAAAAGGATTGTGAAATGACATAAAACCTTTTAACTGAGCAATTTTTGGGGTTTACTTTCTGCTGTTACTATTAGACCATTAAAACATGACAGAAAGATAAAATAAAGCTTAAAAACAGGCAGCGTGACAGAAAATCTGGTGAAAAATAATACTAATGTGAATTCGGTGTCTGGAGAACAGATAACAAGGCTTGCAAACAGGTTATGCAACAGGATAACCTGGCTTTCTCCTCCCTCTGCTTTCCTCTGAGATTATTTGTTTAAACAGCACCGGCTCTGGGAAGTTAGCGGACCACCTGCGGTTTTATCCAACTGGATGGTTTAATATGAAACTCAGCAAACATGGGAGAAATTTAGCTCTTAGTGCTCACACTGGTAACTCCCTACAGGGACAATACCTGATCCCTAAGTCATTTTAACACACAGGAAACATCTCATGTAAATTAAAATATCTATGTTGCATGGCTGCAGGATTAACGTGTAAGCGGTGCGCTACTATTTGAATAAATTGTTGCTGAAGGCAGCAAAAATAAATAATAAATAATTATAAATTTAATTCTGAATATCAATACATGTCTAATACCCTCAAACAAATGACACCATGCTGCACCACATGTTACTGGCAGATATTAGGGGAGTGAGTATCAATGAACAAGTACTGGAGATTGGCATTTAAAACTTAAATATGTAATTACATCAATACAAATGTCTTACAAACACATAAAATGTAAAATAAATCAATTAACTGGCCCAATCATATTCTTAATATCTGGTTGACTACAGTTTTGCTTAAGATTAACACAAAATGAGAGATTTTGGTGCCAAAAAATCTATGCTGGTCCCACCATATTTCCAGCATATAATTTGTTTACTGTAATAAATTCACCTTAAAGATAAAAAAAGATGAGCATCTTGGATTTTTGGCAATATGATTCATTAACTCTCAGTAAGGTAACTCTCAGTAACTCTCATTTTTCTTTCACCATCCATTTTCAGTCAAAAATCTTCAAATCTAGCCAAGCAACAATGGCTGTAAATGTCTATAAACTGAATTTTAAAAGATTATTTCAATTAAATGATTTTTGTGGAACTTATTCATATAAAACTAGTTAATTCTCTGAACTCTGGTCTTGCAGTAAATAAAAATAGCACAAAAAGTAATAAATTTCTTTGTTGTAAAACTAATTCTTATCAATAAATCTTTACTCCCTCTTAAATTATGCCACATTTTTAAAGGAAAAGACATTAAATTTGGAGACGGTAGTAGGATTCACTTTGTCCAAAACAATGCTGCAACATGCCATATGGTTAGGCCTTTCCAGATCAGCTGTGCTAGGGTGTATGCTTACAGGTGCTACTAATCAGGCACCTGATTGTCAACACCTGGGGTCCCAGAAGCACAAATACAGCTGAATAAGCTGTTTTTGCATGGGCACAGAAGATTTGGCAAGTTTTCCATGGGTGTAACCCACACCGTCAGCTCTGCTGCTCATCCCACAGATGCGTTTCCCTTACAATAACAACAGATTTATTACCAAAAAGCATTACCAATTAATAGAAATGTCTCACTTCATTATTTATATCGCCTTAATCGGTTGAGATGTTAGTAACTGCTTATATTATTGACATTAAGAAACCTAGACGATAGTAATCATCTTATTTTTTAAATGATTCAGTGTCTGCCATGATGTGTTGATGTTGGCAATATTTATTTATTTAATTAGTTTGAAAGGTACATTCTAATAAATATAAACAAACGTGAACTGTTATGATTGACAAATATGTTTTATGCAGAATTTGCTTTTAATTCTGTTCATCTTTAGGGGGAAAGTGGTGCGTTCACGTTCCGTTAAACCCGAGCTGCTGATGTTTCTGGTAAAATGTGGGATCAATACGGTCGCATCAGCGGAGGGTAGCGGGCCGCTCGCGAGACACAACGAAGGACTAATGTAGTTCCTTATTAACAAACAATTAGCCGGTTATTTAGAAACACACAGAGTTTTTTTAAAAATGGACATAAACAGCGAAAAGATGGATGATGTGTCAAACCGTTAGCACGCGCCACCTTGCCTCCATCCCGAAACTCGCGACGCCACCAGCCGAGCTAGCTAGCGCCGTCCCTATGCTAAGTACCACACGATTAAACGTTAAATAAAAAAATAAATAAATAAAACGGTGCTTGAGGCAGATGTTTTTTTCTTTTAGTCAACAAGCGAATGAAGCATCGTTTGTTTTTTATTTGCTGTCCCCCCCGCCACCTCCCGTTCTCCGCGGTGGTAACGGGGAGCGTAGCCCCCTTCTCTCCTCCCCGGTTGGCCGCGGTGTTGTGGTCCTTCTCCGGTCAAATAAAACCGCTTTTACCTTGTTGCGGGTCGTCCTCTGTTCGGTGAAACGCGTGTGTAGCGGCGGATGAGCGAGGCTGGCGGAGCTGCTGGGCTCCACCGAGTGGGAGTATTGTTTTCTCCGTGAGAGACTGCAGGCAGGCAGGCAGCAGCGGCGGAGCATCACCGGATGGGAGGGGCGCGCGCCACCACGTCAGCCTGAGGTCACCGCGGTCCCAGACCGGATTATCTAACCCAGGAACAGCTGATTCCCGTTAGGACTGTCACCTCCGCCAGGGACCGGCCAGGTCACTGACCTCCCGCACTGAAGATAAAACAATGATATTAAAAAACAATAATAATAGTAAAACAATTTTATTAAAAAACAACAATAATAATAGTAAAACAATGTTATTAAAAAACAATAATAATAGTAAAACAATGATTATAATAAAACAATGTTATTAAAAAACAATAATAATAGTAAAACAATGATTATAATAAAACAA
>JAVQJG010155117.1:0-17475 GCA_036024015.1 Craterocephalus amniculus
ATCTGAGGAGGCTGCGTCCAGTGGCTTTGTGACGGCCCAGTATCGATTTAGGCTGATGGCTCCAAGGAAGAGGACGGTTCCATAGGTGTTGATGAAAAAGAAGGAGCCTGTCAGATGGCACATAAAGTCTCCAAAGATCCAGTCGCCCTCGCGATGATAATAACTAATCCAAAATGGAAGAGCACTGACAAAAAGGAGATCAGCGATGGTCAGGTTTGTCATGTATATGCGGATCTCTCCCATGGATTGACGGAGGCATCGCAGGATATATAGTATGTAGAGGTTCGCAGAGGAGCCCAGAATAAAGTAGATGCTGTAGAAAACTGAGAACAGCACATAACGAAACTCTGAGTCAAGGAAGTTTGAGTTGTTGGGAGATTGTGTTGAATTTAATGTTGAGTGGCTGGGAGGGGAAGTTTCCTGCATTTTTTCCTGTGGGAGACAAAAGTCATCATCAGCATGATACCATACAGAACATCACACACTCTGATGTTAGCTTGGAGATGATGTAGCGGCTGACTGGACCAGTGGTTCATTCTGAGGCTCTGACCAAGATGAGGAAGTTAGAAAGAGAATTGCTGGTTCTGTATGAAGTTATCAAGGTTAGAAAGTGGTTGCAGATTTTATAAACCCTTTTTCTCGTCTGTTTCCACCATCATCCATTAGTCTAATCCCACAATTAAATAAGCTGGTAAAAGCTAATTGCTTATCACTACCTGCTCAAACACATTTTGCAGAACACTTTTGCAGTTTTTAACATATTAGGCGCAGTCGGCACATCACTGACAGCCTACTTGGATGCGCTTTTCATTTCTCTTCAATGCAAATGGTGGAGATGAACATGCAAACAGAGCTTCAATATGATATGCAAATTAGAGACAGGGAGATGGCAGCATTATCTCCATCACCGGCAGGAGGTAGGCTCTCCTCTTCTCACTCAGAACAACATGATCAGCTTCCTCAGTGATCAAGAGGCCTGTGTTGTCTGCCAGCCTAACTTCATATGTTGCCTTTAATCTACTGTTTGATAGGATTTTTTTAATGTTAGGCTGATATTGTTAACTAATATTGGCTGTTTTCATCTCATAAATATAAATACCACCTAATTCCCTTGGAAGTTTATCTCTCAGAAATGAAGCTGTTAAAACGGCAGGGGCAATATCAAGTTTCTTCTTTTTTCTGGTACAAGTAGACTTTGTGGTTGCCAACAGCTCCAGACTAATCTTTCGTTTTGTGTTGATCACACCAGAGATTCCTGGAACACCAGATCATTGAAATAAAGGCAAGCTGGAGCTTGTTCTGAGCCAATAAAGGCACAACAATGAATAATGTAGGGCCTTGAAATAAATTATTCTATGCAACATCACCTAACCACCTAACTACTTGCTTGCGTTGGGAATTTTGATTTCTATTTTCTTATTTTTATTCAATTATTTTTTGCATTTACTATTGAACAGAAAAAGTATTTCTTTACACCCACTTACTCTTTTTATTGTTTTTTGGCTGCTCCTGCCAGAGAAAAAGGCCTTATATTTGAGTAAAAATTCAAGAAAAACTTAATAAGCGATAGTTCTAACCACTGAGTACTCGAGAATGTTTGGAGTACTGATTGCACCTATTTTGGATTTTTTGTTGTTTGCAGTTGGGCTTGTCTTTAGTAAAATGATCATAGTACAACAGAATGTCGTCTTTGGGTCCCATTTTTTCACTCTGTTTCATATTAAACCTGAACCAGATATTACAATTTGCTGCCACATTTTATGAAAATTTATCTTTAAGATCACTCTGCTACAAATGCATACATTTTTAAAATGTATTCATCACATTTCCCACACTTATAATAAAAGCTTGGTCCTAGGATATAATATATGGAAACCAGGACATTTATTAAAAAAGCAATAGTGTTGTCATCCAGATTAAATAAAAAATATATAGATTAAAATTAAGATTTTAAATTAAACATTTAATCCATATAAAAAGAAATCAAATTTGCAAAGTAATTCAATTGAATTATTAAAGCGGAACTGCACATTGCTTTTTCAAATCCTATTTCTAAAAGCATGATTAAATGACACAATTCATAAATTGTGTCAAAACTAACTTTCATATCAATTCCCTTTTCCATTTTCTTTCCCCCAATCACATTTTCAAATCTATTCTGGTGCCTTTCTTAGCCCTAATAATGCTGAAAACCTCCATCCATTTTCTGAACCGCTTAATCCAAGTGGGTCGCGGGTGTGCTGGAGCCTATCCCAGCTGTCAAGGGGCGAGAGGCGGGGTACACCCTGGACAGGTCGCCAGTCTGTCGCAGGGAACTGGAGGAACATTTGACACCAAATTGGAATACATAAGATAATTGTGAGATAACTGGGTATGTTAGTGAACCTAACAATGAGTATTTACCCATTCATATGGAATAAAGCTATGCATTGGTTTAAAGGGTTCAGCAAAAAAAAAAATATTTCAGACCATCTATAGAATATCTATTTAAAAGGGGCAGGGTCAAAGGACAAAACTAGATACTGATCTCAGGAAGCAGCTGCCTTAAAACTATACATGGTTTTCTATTGGAAATCACTAAAAGGACTCAAGACCACTTCCATGTCTGTGAACACAGTCCACTCTGAAATCCACAAATGCAGAATAAGGCTCTATACTGTAAAAAGAAACCATATATGAACAGGATCCAGAAACACAACCGTCTTCTGTGGACCAAAGCATATTCAAACTATTAGTCAGAATTCTGACTTTTTTTTACTTGGAATTATTTTTGTTTTTTTCTTCAGTGGCCCTGATACTCATACATAAAATGGTTTGAGTGAAGTAAAGGAGTCAAAGAAAACTGTTCTGGGGTCAGATGAATCCAAATGTAAAGCCCTGTGTGGGGAAGCCGTGTCCTGCACAAAAGAGAGGGAGCATCAGTGCTACACAAAGCTAACCATCACTGAGGAACTGCTTTTTATAGATGCTGTCATCAGATTCCAAATGAGCTGAAATTTTCATGAAATGCTAAAAATGTCACAGTTTCACCAGGTAATAGTGTTTATATTCTGTTGGGATAAACATGGGGTCATGATATTTGGACATGATAGCATTGTGTTTTTATTTCCATTTTTTCACAGAGTCCTAATTTTTTTACAACCATGTTTGTATTGTTTAATATTTTGTAAACAGGAATCTGATTGCAGTCACACTTTGGCAGTTGTTCAGTTGAGCTATCCAGGTAATCAGTGTGATGTGGTTTATCTTCCTCTAACAAACTAATGCAAGAATCTTTGTGTGTGAAAGTGTGTGTATTTGTGTGAGTGCGTGTAATCCTACCTGTTGACCCCATCTATGCACTTGCCCTCATTCAGACAAGGCATGCTGATGCACTCATCGATGTTGATCTCACAGTCCTGACCCTGGAAACCGGCCACGCATTCACACGAGTACATGGCAACGTGGTCTCGGCATGTGGCACCATTCTGACAGGGACGGACCTCGCACTCATCAACTTCCACCTCACAGTTAATTCCTGCAGGGGAGCAGAAGAAGGATGGCAGTGGGCCAAAGTAAGAGACTGGCAGCACATTTAATCATCTTACATGCACCAAAACAGCATGCCGACTGCACTGGCACATTATATTACATCATTAAATCATAACATGACTTGATCATTAAAACATATCTGTTATGTCCGACACCCAAATGAACACGTGGTCAAGTTTAGGGCAGAGTTATCCCTCTGAAGAAGCATATTTCCCATCTGGGTAATTGATTTATAATTTTCTCTCCTGGACTCATAACTACAAATTAACCTTTGAATTTAACAGATTTTTGTGTATAATTACAACTGATTAAATTTTTGTTTTGTTTGAAATACAATGCAGATATAATCAGACATTGTTTTAAGAAGGTTTTAAGGTACATCACTTGCCTCTTTGTGGTGTTTGTCACAACTCCTACTGCAACAAACATGTCAAGAAAATGAGTCAAACAGCAATAACCATTACTTACTTAACTTTATCATAACCACTATGATAAAGCAGTTTAATCTTTCCCCATTAGCTACCATAAGCCGTGTGAGGGTTAGCCTGTAAGCTAAGACAATGGATGGATGGTATCATACTGTATCCTAAAGGCTGTGTTTGACCACTGTTTCTGATAAGCTGGATTTTCTGAGGTAATGAAATTAGTTTATTCGTTTTAATCGGTCAGTAAAGGCAGCCTGTCCCTAAAGTCTTACAGCTTATGTTGAAGATCAGAAAATACTCCATTTAGTCTCTTTATGTCTACAAGTTCTTGCTGTCGGTTTCGGAGGCTCCATGTGAGACATAACGTTATGGTTGGTAAACATTCTGTAAAGAAAAACTAACAGTGTCCACCTGGATGTAGATGTGTGTCATCAATGCTGGTTGTAACAGGAGCTGGTTAATACTGCAGACGACTGCACAAAGATCTGATGTGACACGGAATGCTGATTAAAGCGTTGCATGTTTTTGACCTGCGTAAGAACAGTATCAAAGTTATCATGAAAACACCTGGATGATGCCTCTGCCACTCCATGCTCTGACTGAGTTTATTCTCATGTGTAATCTGTTGAAATGTGTTACACAATATTGTTAAACATATTTCCTTAGTCAGAAATAAAAGGACTGTAAAAAGCTAGTGCTACCTCTTGTGCATCCACTCAGTTTTGGACCATGTGCTGTTGTTTAGTGATTTCAGAGAGCATACATGCTCCATCAATGCTGTGATGTGTAGAATGAGCCCTGACCTACAGCACAGTAATTACTGCCTCTAAAAGCTTGTACAGCTGTTACAGTGAGCAGTTTGGTCAGCTTTTAGTTTCACTTTCATGCCATAATGCACATCCCTGTGCGTCAGGTAACTTTCTGTTTCTCCAGGAGCTTTTGAACTTTCTAGGATTGAGCCTGCGGAGCCCAAAATCCATCACAGACCCAAAATAAACAAAAAAAAAGACTTTTATCAAGAGCAACAAAAAGATCTAAAGCACAGTCTTACTGATGCAGAGAAAAACTAGAGTAAACACCGGAGGATGCTTAGAGCTGCTCTGGATATGAGAAAAGACCCACAGTGGCTTCCTTTTTACTTGACAGGTAAAAGGCAAATACAAACATATCGGAAAAATTATATGCAATGCAGAGTAAATGCTGTAGGTACTGTCCGTGCATAGCGTATTCCGCATGTTGTCTCTGCAGATTGTTCCTACTTCTGTGAATAATGTTTATTTAAATGTTTAAGTAAATGATGCAGTGCATTGTTCTGATACTTTTAGGGGGTTTTATTAGAATTAAACGTGTGAAAATACATCATGTAGCCTATTTGGTGTAGCTGTTGAAATGCAAGTCAGCTCTCTTTTTCTTCTACCTGCTAGTACTATCAGGTAAAAGTATTGTTGTAGTAGCAGCAGTAATGCAAAAGGCAAAAATAGTATCTAATAAAAAAGAGACGATGTTGGAGTGTGATGACTACATGATATAAGCTGTGAAAGTGTGTCGTTCTCCAGTGAATGCTACACAGACCCAGCAAGGCCTTGTAATAAATACAGTAAAATATTGTGTCTGTCCTGGTAATATTGTTATTACTGTTGTTATTTACTATTATAATTAGGTCTATTTTTTTAAGGCTTAATTTTTCTTTGCTCTCAAACATGCTCTCTCATTCGTCTACCTTTTGCCTCGTTCATGCACAAGCTTAGACTGTTGTTCTGCTAAGACTCTTTAAAAACCAAAACCACACTGTTTGTCAAATTATGTGGAGAAAATAAGCTTTAACTTTTTAAATCAAAACAAGACTGTATAATGGAACTGCTTTAATCGCTGATAATCACTGAAGTACATTTGGGCTGCAATGTAAAATGCAGTTCTAATAATCAGTAAATATTTTAAAATGAAAATGGTCCAATTTAACCCCATCAGTCTCAGCCAGTTGCAAACCTGAATATATTGGACACTGTCTTACCTTTAAAACCTGGAGCACAGATGCACACGTAATGATCCACCTCATCCAGACACGTGCCATTGTTTTTGCAGGGTCTGGAGGCACACTCATTGATGTCCAAGTCACAGTGGTAACCTTGAAATCCAGGCACACAGAAACACTGGTAACCGTTGACCCCATCCTTACAGATGGCTCCGTTCTGGCAGGGCTCAGACTGGCACTCATCAATATTCTCCTCACAGTTGCTCCCCTGGAATCCAGGAGCACACTGACATTGATGTCCAGTGTCAGGGATGTCCATGCAGGTGCCTCCATTCTGGCATGTTTCCATGACACAAGTGGTCACATTATCCTGGCAGTCATCCCCTCCCAGTCCTAAGGGACAGTGGCAGGAAAAGCCATTGACTCTGTTGACACAGTAGGACTTGAGTCCATGGCAGGGGTTGCTCTGACATTCATCCACATCCTCGTCGCACCTGAGCCCTGTGAAGCCATCTGGGCAGTGGCAGGTGAACTCATCAGTTCCAAGTTTGCTGGTGCAGTTTGTACAAGGTGGTTCCAGCAAACAGGCATCAAACAGATCATCGCAGTGTTTGCCCATGTACCACACGGGTCCTTTGGGACACACACACACATAGTCCCCCAGGTGGTCGAGACACGTCGCTCCGTTGTTACAGGGAGATGATAAACACTTGTCTGCTGCTGCTGTGCACAGTAGGCCTGCAGAGAAGGAAGGGGAAATATATATTATTAGGAAAATAAATATCAAAGCCTGATTTTAAATAGAAATGAGCATCCAAGGGTTCTTCTCCTTTGGTAACTAGTGCAAAAACTACAAAATCTCAGTTACAGCAAGCTGCAATATTTCAAATATGTGCCGAAAAGTATCATCTTGTCATGATTAAATTCCCTTTTACAAGTTTGAAGATTTATCTTTAAACAAACTGAGACTTTCAACTTTGAACACATGAATCTGAGGACTTTGACAGAGGACAAAATATTGCAAGTGAGTCGTGTAAAACAGAGAGAATGACAAAAACTGGTGAAATGGACAATAACAATTTGTTAATGGCATTTCATGATGATGTTCATTTCATGAGCTGTCGCTGACAAGCAGCTTCACAAGACCAAGAAAATGCACTACATTCATTTTTCTTCTGGAAAGCAGTGTAATGTTGCTGCTTTACATGCCATGACTGATTCAGCGAAGAAATGGAAGAAGAAATTATCTTGGAAAGAGAGAAAAAGAAAGAGAGACCTAGGAATAAGACAAGAGGCAGGATAAGAATGTCTTTTACTGGTGAGAGAGAGCTCACAACACAGATAGTATGCAAGAGGGATGCTTCATTAGACATCAATAAGAGGTGAATCGCTGAGAAAATCTGCAAAAGTGCTGTAGAACCTTGAAGAGCCACAATAAAGACTTCTGGGTGAGTTCAGGAGGCAGACACCCTCTCTACCTTCAAGATATAGTTATGGGTGGTTAACCCTCCCTTGGCTATGCGGCAATAGGCTGAAGGATGTCCCATGATGCACTGGGATCTTCATCTCTCTGCTCCTTAGCTCTCTTGGCATCATTATTTTTATACTTCATAGTATTTCTCTTCCCTCAGCAGATCTCCAAAGCTGTGATGTCTCTTGGTCTCTTTCTGTCCGGTCGAGGCCAGAGGTTTTACCTTCCTGTTAAAGGGGAGGTTTTCCTTTCCACCATCGCCTCTAGCATGCTCAGGATGGAGGACTGGGTCGAAGCAAAGATTTGATGCAACCTGTTGGTTTCCATACAGAGGCTATCGGTTATGAACTGGCTTGTATGAAGACTGACTGATGACAACAGACTGGCTCAAACTGATGGTCTGTGAAACACCCTGAGATGATGTTGTTGTGAATTAGTGCTATGTGAATAAAGCTGAATTGAATTGAATTGAATTGAACTAATTCAAAAAGAGATTGTCCTTAGGATTAAAACACTTTTTTTCCTTTTCTTTTACCAGTCTCATTACGGAACAACTGCAGCATCTTTTTCTCTTAGGCTTTGTGTGTATTTGTGTGTATTAGGTCTTGTAGGGCTCATGGCCTTTGGGGGTGCTTAGAAACCAATGTGGCGATAAGAATTATACAGTAAGCACCTCTTTTCTCTGGACCTAAGGTCAAAGCAGATGGTGTAAAACATAAACTTATTACATGCCTGTGTTGGCAGCTGAGACTTTGGCTCATGAACATTTATTCCACTCCAGTTAACAAAATGTGAGTTCATTTCGGTGCTTTACAAAATGCTTTAAAAGTAATTGAAGGATCATAATTTAAGTTAAGGGCTAGTCCAAAAAAGGAGGACTTATAAAAGACAAGGAAGTTTATTTATGGAAATTCTATTTGCTGCAACAGTAAGTTGGAAGCAGAGTCAGGACAAGGTGCTGTCATCCACACAGACAAGAAAACAAGCTGCATAAAGGTGTGATGCATTGACTAACACAATTTAACGATCAGACTGGGAAAGGTCAAAGCAGGGAGAGTAAATTTAGAGCTTAAAAACTCAGCTATCTCAACCCAAAGTTAGACTATTTTACTTTATCTTTTCCAGCTTTGAAATGGCCCTTTCTTGACCTTAAGAGAGATAACACACTTGTTTATCGTGCAGAGCGACTCCGACACCTACCTCTGTCTCCTGATTTTTACCACATGCAGAAAGGTCTTGTACAGAGTCACACTTACTGCAGGGAGGGGCTGAACATAAACCTTCCAATTAGATGGCAGACATTGATCTCTCCTGCTAACAATGTGTTTATTTCTTCCATATCACACCCACATTTCCCTCTGTAACCACTTTTACACCTCCACTTCCTTTCACACACGCCCACCATCACTTCCACCTTCCTCTCACTTCTCCTCCCATCTCCTCCCGCCTTTCCATACCTGATAACCTCTCAGATGTGGTGTGTTGTTTGTGCTCATTCCTGTGTCATTAAAGTCCAAACATAGTTAAACTGATACAAGAACTATTGTCTGTAATGAGAAGAAATGTTTCATGAAACTTTTAGTCTTTGATAAGTGTTTGCAGTATGCATGACTAACTGTTAGCAGACTGGAACATTATGAGGTTTTAAAGATGGTGTGTTTTGTTCTTCCTCTTCCTCCTTATCTCCTCCTAAGCTGTGATGTCTTTTCCAGCCATTCCTTTTGTCTTGCGTCATCTTTTCATCCAGTATCCCTTCCACCTCCCTCTAAGATCTAATGCACTTTATTTCTTTTGTATCATTGTTTTCTTTTCCCTTCGTGTCAGAGAAAGCCCAGATGATCTTCTCCAGGAGCCCCGTGAAGCTGGATGGCGTTACCCGCTCTGCAGCTGTAATCTCATGGATCCTGTCGAAGTGGCCTTTCAGGCAGCAAGGATTTCCTCACTCTTCACCCCTTCATCCAAACCCAATCAACCCCTCACACATTCCAGGGAGCTGATAACAGCTCCTCCCACAGACACCCACCCACCCACCCGCTTCACAAAGCACTTCATAGATCATGCTTATGGCCAGACAGGGTTGATCCTGGCACTGACTGGTACCAGCTGTAACACTGAGCAGAGCTGCTGACTGTTAGCAGGTAGAATATCTCAGGACGCTCACCAGACACCCCACCGTGAGGGGGCTTAGTTATCAGCCCCCTGCTGAGCTGATCCATATGTAAAGCTTTTGTTTTATCTCCCCTGCTAAAAGTTTGATGGTCATTTAACAAGTAGATTTTAAAATCTGCTCTTTTAAAAGGTACATGATTCAATTCTAGGAGATTGTGGGTAAAAAATGAACACAGGTGCATTTAAACAAACCCCAGTTCCCAAAATAATTGTGATGCTGTCTCATCGATACATATTTTATTCTCAAACACAACATGAGCATTTTGGCCATGTTGAAACGGAGACATCTTATTATTTAGGGGAAACATGAGCTCATTTTGGATTTGATGGCAGGCACACATCTGTAAAGATGAAACGGGGCCATGAAAGGCTGGAAAAGTAATGGGTACAAATCTAAAAAGCAGCATTCAACAAAGTTAAGCTGCAGCAGGTCAGTTACATATCTGGGTGTTAAAGGAGCATTTCAGAGAGCTAAAGTCTCTCAGATGCATAAATGGGCAGAGGTTTCATGCCCCTCAACATGAAACTGTGAAGTCACTGAAGATCCAATGAACTACATTGTATTTAATCATCAATTATCTTCATAAGTCTCCTCATGATCTTTGGGCCCTCAGGCAGCGCTGCCTCAAAACAAACAGGATTCTCTACTGGAAGTCGCTGCCTCGACTCAGAAACACTACCAGAGATCACTCAGACACCTTTGAAACCCACAAATGCAGGTTAAAGCTCTGTCATGCAAACAAGGAGCCATATGTGAACATCATCTGGAACCGCCTTGTCTGGATCCAAGCTCATTTAAAATGATCTGAAGCAAAGCAGCAGAAACAAGTTCTGTGGGCAGATAATCAGTATGAACCTCAGTTTCAGAATCTGGCATGTTGTTTTCTCTTCTACAGCATGAAATGAGAGTTTATGAGATTAGCACATCAGTGCTTTTTTCACATTTTACACTGCCTTCCACCTTCTTTTGGAATCATGATGGACATACTTTAATTGGATTTTATCAGCTGACATTTTACTTGTAACCATCTTATCCAGCTCAGCGGAAAACAGCACATTGTCTGATCACTTAATAAAGCTGAATGTTTACAAATAAACAACCAATGATACAGTTGGTCAGTATAGTTCTGCATTATGAGGTTTTGAAAATTGCTGTAGTCTCTGTTATGATCAAGAACATGGTGTTGATGAAGAACAACAGCAGTAATTTACATGCTGCATTCATTTGCACTTGAACATCTACAATATACATTGTAATTTTCTATCCTTGGGTATGGTCAGGTTTACTGATGGCACATGCAGACCCCAGGCCATCCTATCTGGCTCCACGACTGCCAAACAAACACAAACTTCGTTAATGTCAAATTTATACAAATCCTCAGCTCATTGTCCAAAAAATATCAAGCTCTTTTTTTAATGGATTTTTCTGAACCAGATTTTGATGTCAGCTAATTACCGAAACAGCCTGTTTTAAGACTCAGAGTCACATGAAGTAGGAAAGTTACACACTATCACCATTAAAATATGTCAAAACATTTGTGCATTATACAGGAAAGGTCTAAAATATGCCCACAAAACTGTCACGTCCGGCGCACAGGATGCCTGCTGCCGCTGTTAATCACTGATTGCTACAGTTATGCTTTCTAGTTGCAGGTGTTACTAATGTTTTTTGTTTGTCATTCTGTAGATACTACTGATGATTTTCCTGTTTGTTTTCTTACAGAGCCTGTAGAGTGTTAGTAGCATGTTTGCTGCTAACTTTCTTGTAGCAGCTGGATTTCTGATTAAGCTGTCTCAGGTGTTTGTTGTTGCTGTTGTTTTCTGTCTTGTGTCTCTATGTTCTCTTTTTCTTCGCCCCACTCTCCCTCCTTCGTTTGAACCTAATCTCAGGTCCAGCTCAAATAAGTAATTCAGCAATAAACAAATAAAAAGCAAGGAATAATACTTAAGTATCAAGGGGAGCCTTATATCCTCAGAACTTCATTTCCTTCATATCCATAAAGCCTCCCTTGGCAAAGCGAATTTGTTTGGAACAACACAGCTGAAGAATCAGGTTTACTTTACTCAGGTATAAAAGGCAGGGGGTGGGGGTTACCCTGCTCACAGCAACAGCAACACGAAGTCAACAGTGAGTCCCACAGCAGAGCAGAGGAAGCAGCAACGCTGTGAATCAGAGAAAGGGAAGCCCCTGGCTAACACGCAGGCTGAGTTCAGAGAAATTTTTTTGAGTCTCTGCTAGAGACTAGCTGCTCCGCCGGGGTTCAGCTTTGTGCTGCAGAGGCTCCGCAGCAGGTGGCTGCTTGGCTTTATATAGAAAAATGCACAAATCCTCCATGACTCAGTCACTCTTACACACTGAATCTACAACAGACTTTTGTCTCCTGTGAGGTGTATCACAGAGGTTTGTGTCTAGTTTGGAGCCGAAATATGTGCTGTGTTTACTCTGAAGACTTTTTAAAACTTAATTACAGTCAGACTGAGCTCATACAGAACAGATAAAACCAGTCAGCTTAGTCTCAGCACATCTGAGTATCTTCAGGAAGCCCAAACCTTTTAACCCCAAATGTTCAGAAGTTTGGACCATCAGTTTAAGCTCCCAGCAGAGAAAATTCAGCTTTCAGATCAGTCTCAGTCTCGGTGTGACAGGCAGACGCTGGCCTGCCAACTGCACTTGTCTTCTCCGTGTGTCATCTGGAGATGACGGCGCTTACAGTAAGAGGCCCACAGGGAAGGTCGGTTTGTTCCTCAGTTTTAAAGCTGTTGTTGTGGACGAGTCCTGACTACAATCCTGCATGTGCTCAGCTTTTCAAGTTACTTTTAAAACTTTATTTTCTCAACTTTTTTCCTTCATATGAGGCTTTCATCCATCCCTCACCCCCGCGTCCCGCCGTGTGCGTTCTGTACTGCCTTTTTCTTTAAATCGTTAGAGCGGAGCGTCAGACCTCTCCCCATGCTCCTTAATACCCATCGACCCCTCCATTCAAAAGGAGACAAAAAAACTGTGCAGCCGGACGCTCAGCTCGTTACTATGGTGATCTTTAACAATGCCACCCCCAGCCAATCCCTGCGACTGGTGTGTCACCACTCAAACGAGCTTCAGACGCCTCACACAAATGAAGGTTGCGGGAAAAATGGGTCAACGGGGCTTCATAAGGTTGCACGGTTGACTTACCACCCCCACCCATACACACCCCGACACACCCCCACACAGGAGGGTGCACATGCTGCACATTAAACACAAGAAAGTTTTAAGGGAGGCAGAAACTTGGATGTTTTGTTATTTGCTACTAAATAAAGTGATTGTTTGAATTTTTTTTGTGAATTAGAAGTTATCAAACTATCATTTACTCTTCCAGCCTCATGATCTGAGCGCACATATCAACACATGATGTCTGTGTGTGTGTGCACAAACACCAAAAGGCCAGACTACACCTGTGCACTTTACATCTGATTGTAAAACTGAAGTTGTGAATGAAACTGAATATTGAAGCACAGCGGTGGAGCTGCTGTGGGTCACAACTCACCCAGTTTGAACATCATCATGGTGATGAGCACCGTCCTCTGATATCTGGACCAAACTCTTCCAAACTCCATGTTCAACAGCTTGCTGATGTCTCCAGTCAGTGTGATGGGATGCTGTCAGTCTGCGGGGTCTCCATCCAGCACGTTGCAGCTGTCCGAGTTAGCTGCTAAGGGGGAGCACCAGCACCTCCATCCCGGGCCTCTGAGATCCTCAGTCTGTTGGAGTGTGTGTTTGTATGTGTGTGTATGACGCTCTCAAGGGACCGGGCAGGGATGGAGTAAAGCAGGGTAATCACCCCAGCAGAGAGCGAGGGATGGAAAACATGTGATGGAATCGAGGATTGGACTCATTCATCAAAGTGTTCAGTCCCCGACGTTTACTTTAACAGAGAGAGTCCAAGTCACAGAAATGCTGAGAGGAAACACAATACCTTTCTATCAGTTCCCTCTTTTTTAGTCGTCTGATCTTCTGTTGGGGAAAAATCAAGGATTCTTGATTAAAGAAAGTGAAGCCATTTGTCTCCATGTCTTCAAACAAAGATCTAATAACCCCAAGCTGTCATGGTGATAGTGGTGATAGAAACATGGCATGAAAATCATATCAAATAAATAGAAAAAAACATTTAGTCATGCTTAAAGAGAAGGCAGCTATAGGGGAACCCCTTTATATTAAACTTCATTACCTCTACATATTCAATAGTTTTTTATCTATATTTCTATTTCAATTATTTTATTACAATTATTATAATTAAATAAATTATAAATTATTATATTGTTTCTTTCAGAGTTTAAGTCTTTCTGTTTGCATAACAGTGCTGAGTTTGTCCATGGGACAAACCTTAATGGGATAAAAATATGGGTTAAACTCAAAGGGATCTGAAGGCAAGGTGGTCCAGGAAGGCCCCAAATTAAATTCTGCATACAGCCCCATAAAAGCTTGGTGCCCTTATTAAAATTAATTTTGAAGTGTATAAATGAAAACTTGCTGATCTGATCAGCATGTGATGAATACATCAAATAATTTCTCTTATTTGTCCTGGAATCACAACTTTTCCCATGAACAGTGTTGATGTTATTGTTCATGGGTCATAGATCGCTACTGCCTGAGCAAAGTGAAGCTACAAATTTGAAAGCTTGTGAACAAAAAACAAAGCTGGGTGAACAGTGGGAAGAACATGTTTTTTAGAAAAGAGAAAAGTTTGAGGAGATAGTTGAGGAGAATCTGCTGAGATAGAGTATAAAGTCTAACATTTCCATCAAGTTTGTTCCTCTTGATCAAGAGAATATTGTTGTTGTTGTTGTTGTTGTTGTTTGGCTCTTTACTGAAAGTGCATCATCCACTTAAAAAAAAAAAAGATTATACATTTCAGTGAAAAGGACTTAAGGAATCCATCAGCTGCAGTGACTGCTGATAAAATAAGGATCTCATCTGGTTTGCTGTTGCAGATACTTTCTGTCTTCAGTTTCTGGTGTTTCCTGCCAACAACAGGATGGATGATATTTCTTTTTTTTTTTTAACTATTTTCTTTCAGATTAGCTTTAAACTAAATGCTGCTAAAGCCACAATGGATGTAAATACATTTGTTGAACAAAGTAAAACTGAAGATTTCTACTCAGAATTTCCACACTGGCCACAGTCAGAGTCCAGTCCAGGATTATGATGAGTAAGTCTGCGATCATTGGATTGTTGCTCACAGAGCGGGGGTGAAGGGGGCTTATCCAGCACCTATCTGGTTGGCGGCTTGACGAATGCCTTGCTCACCCCCTCACTCCCACATACACCACCCATCCCCATCCCCCAAACGCACCCTGCAACCCAGTCCCTAAGCCAAGCATCAGGCTTAACTCCAACCTGCTGCGTTTCCAACAACCAGAAAAGTTTTAATTAAACACTTGGCAAAGAGGGGAGGGGGGACAAGGGAGAGGGGTGTTAGGAAGGCAGTCCTCCTCTCTCCGGCGCCTTCAATGAGCGACATGTAGACGTGTGAAGCAGTGATTCACAGCAGATCCACAGTTTGACATTCCTTAGTGACTCGCTGCTGCATTCTTTTAAAGCTGCCACACAGAGTCCAACTCTGAGCTTCCAGCTTTTCTTTTTGTCTTATTAGATATTTGTGGCACTCGTTACCTTTTCATCCATCATGCATGGCACTGAAAAGAGATGACAATTATCCACTGATAGGAGGAGGGGGCTTTGTCACCCCCCTCCACCCCCATCACCACCACCACAGAACTGCATTGTGAAAGAGAGATTGCATTACTGACGCGTGCAGCCATCAAGTAAAGGGAGAACAAATGTAGCTAATAGAATTACTGGAGGAATAAATGCATAATATTGTCAGATCTGGGTTGTTCATTTGTTGTTGTTTTTTTTAATTCTGAAATATTTAAACTCATTATATTAATGTTTTGAAATCAAAAAAGGTGGAAAGATTATCGTTTTCGATTATCAGTGATCCTAACAAACATGATTATTTATTCACGTCCATTTGATGGCTGTTTCTCTTTTTTGGGAATAAAAATGACTTAAATTTGGACAGTTATCCCGGTTATTTACACCAAAATGCAGGAAACACCACAAAAAACTCACACTTTATTGTCTATAGTGTGTCTAGCTTTCCAAATGTTTCAAGTGACTTTTACACCTCAGTTCCAGAAATGCTGGGATGCTGTGTAAAATAAAATAAAACAGTGCAATGACACTCAAACTCATCCTATACGAGCAAATGTGCAATATTTTATTTCTGTGTCTGTTAAAGAAGCTAAAAGCGATTTTTTTTCGCCGTTGGGTGGCGTATTGTGGAGCTGTCTCAAACCAAAACAAAGCCTGTGTCAATCAATGCTTCTCTACCTCTCCCCCAACCGAAAAACCACGCCCCTCTTTTTTTCCACGCCCCTCTTTTTTTTTTTAAAAGGAAAAACTCCTCTTTGCCTCATATTGTTTTACTTTATTGATTAATTTTAAACAGAGAGCATGTTTAAAATAATGTATAAAAACTGTATAAATATATATTTTCTAAAACTAATGCAAGTATGACTAGTTCAAGATGGGGTGTGCTTGTGCAATACAACATGAGCTCAGCTAAGAACCGCAGCTTATTCTAATTATTCATCGTTATGATCCAAAACAAACATTTTAAAGCAAGCGTTTTTATTTTGAAGCAGCTTCTTAGAGCAGCAGCAACCTGTCTGCAGTGGCAGGTAGCAGCGAGTGGCTACCGTCTGTGGAAGAGGAAAACAGAGACGTGGACGAGGTGGAATCCGCTCCGTGAGTCACGTACCAGAAGAAGCAACTGGAGTTTTTCGGTCTCGCCGCTCTCTCCACCTTGAGAGTGCCAGACCAATATTTATCCGCGTTTTGTCCCTTTCCTTGATAAATAACGTTGTTTCTTGGAGGTAATATTGGCTCCTCTTCGTCTTCGGTCGGATGCTTCCCACTTCTACCGCCGTGAGTCTCTACCATCTTGAGTGTGCGCGCTGTGCCGTAACTCCGCCCTGTGGCGGCTGTTTATAAGACGAGGGCGCGTGTGTGCGTGTTCGTACATGGACGTACATGCACGCGCGGCCGGACCGGCTAGTAAACACAGAGCTGGAGATCAACACACAGAGGCGCTGTGTGATGTCGCGCTATACTCCAGATGAAAATACAGACACGGTTCTTCACAAAAAGATTTATTAATTCCTTCAGTGTGAAAACAACGAATTTCGCTTTTAGCCCCTTTAAGCTCAAATTCAACTTTTACTTGAATCTATCCCACCCAGCAAAATTTGGTTGAAAAGACATCATGCCCATATGTTGAAACAACGTTTAAATTTGGTTAAAAAGTGAAAGGTGAAAAGATGTCTTCGACTACATTTAACCCCATATTCAGCGTTTATTTATGGTCTAAATTTGGACCAAATTAGATGGACTGAACTCAGCCCCATTTTCAACATCTTTTTATGGTCTAAATAGTGGCCATGATGGACTGCCCAGATTTAGCCCAAAAAACAACGTTCAAATTGCGTCTAGTGTTGGGAGGGATCTGCTTAAATTTGGTTTAAAAAAATTCCCAAACTTTTGGCAACATGTCAACAGCCCTACCAAGCTCTGAGGTTCCCCCTAATGCTGTTAAGGTTTTAGGCACAGGCCATGAGGCATCCAAATGCTCCTTGCTGCTTAAAAGTTCTGCACTAAGAGTCTTCCCCCTGAAGTCAGCTTGGGACACTGTCCTCAATCTCTTTTTTACTAAAGAATAGAATGACATTTTGAGAAATGAGAAATCAATTTATATTGATTCTGTGTTTGAATGAAATTTAATCACCGTTTCGATATGTTTAGAGCAGCAGTTCTTAGCTATTATTATGCTGCAAACAAGATATGAGATATGTTTAGAGAAGCAGTT